>SJXQ01001184.1:28658-171524 GCA_006408695.1 Aepyceros melampus
AATACACAGAACTGTACAAAACAGATCTTCGTGACCCGGATAATCATGATGGTGTGATCACTCATCTAGAGCCAGACATCCTGGAATGTGAAGTCAAGTGGGCCTTAGAAAGCATCATACTGAATATAGTGAGATCCCCAAGAAGCCTGGTGATGGCAACCAGGGCCTGACCCAGCCCATCCTGGGCTTTGGATTTGGAAATAAAATCATTGAGAATTTCTTGCCCCCCCCCCCAAAAAAAAGAAAGGACATCAGGACAAGATGCAAAGGAAAGATAAGAAAATGATGATTGAATCAAAATGGAAGAATGAGATTTGGAGTCAATATCACAGAGCAATCATTCCTAATTGAGAATGTCATCTCTCTGCTCATAGTCCTAAATGAACTTTAAGTTTTGCCAAATATGTGTTTTAAATTAATTGTATTTTAGAAATTCTATTTATCTTAGTATGATATATAAGTGATTTGTTGTCAAATGTATATACATAATATATACTTACATGAGCATTCAGTTCAGTTCAGTTCCATCGCTCAATAGTGTCCGACTCTTTGCGACCTCATGAATTGCAGCACGCCAGCCCTCCCTGTCCATCATCAACTCCCAGAGTTCACTCAGACTCAAGTCCATCGAGTCAGTGATGCCATCCAGCCATCTCATCCTCGGTCATCTCCTTCTCCTCCTGCCCCCAATCCCTCCTAGCATCAGAGTCTTTTCCAATGAGTCAACTCTTTGCATGAGGTGGCCAAAGTACTGAAGTTTCAGCTTTAGCATCGTCCCTTCCAAAGAACACCCAGGACTGATCTCCTTCAGAATGGATTGGTTGGATCTCCTTGCAGTCCAAGGGACTCTCAAGAGTCTTCTCCAACACCACAGTTCAAAAGCATCAGTTCTTTGGTGCTCTGCTTTCTTTATAGTCCAACTCTCACATCCATACATGACTACTGGAAAAATCATAGCTTTGACTAGATGGACCTTTGTTGGCAAAGTAATGTCTCTGCTTTTGAATATGCTGTCTAGGTTGGTCATATCTCTTCTTTCAAGGAGTAAGCGTCTTTTAATTTCTGGCTGCAGTAACCATCTGCAGTGATCTTGGAGCCCCCAAATATAAAGTCTGCTTCCCCATCTATTTGCCATGAAGTGATGGGACCAGATGCCATGATCTTCATTTTCTGAATGTTGAGCATTAAGCCAACTCTTTCACTCTCCTCTTTCACTTTCATCAAGAGGCTTTTTAGTTCCTCTTCACTTGCTGCCATAAGGATGGTGTCATCTGCATATCTGCGGTTATTGATATTTCTCCTGACAATCTTGATTCCAGCTTGTGTTTCATCCAGCCCAGCGTTTCTCATGATGTACTCTGCATATAAGTTAAATAAGCAAGGTGACTTAGGAATCATGAAATCAGCTTATAAATATTTTTACATTTTCTATTCTAGTACATTTATAAATCAAGAGTAGCACAATAATTCACTTCAGAATACATTTTTGACTTTCCTTAGTTATTGAAAATGAGAGTAGCTTCTATATGTGTGTGTGTGTATATATATATATATTTTTTTTCTTTTTTAAATCAGCTAAACGTTGGTTTGTTCTGAAGCAACTGAGGATCCAAAATGCACTAGGCTACAAGCTGAAGTTTGGAAAAAATTCAACCTGCTGACTTTTATCCTTTCTTTTGGATAAGATGGTTATGGCTAATTTGGGCCTCTGGCAATAAAACATGAACCTGTCTATCTGCATTATTAATGGATGCTTGATGGAGTGAGCTAACAGCAATTTTGGTTTCTTTACAAAGACACTGAGAGGAAATTCATTGAAATGGAAAAAGTCAAATGGGCAGAAATGTGATGATAATAACAATAAACATTTATAGATTGCTTATGTTGTAACAGGCATTGTGTTGAGTACTTCAAATGATTCATTTGATATAATATGTACAATTAACCTGTGGCATGGATACTATCATTACCCCATTTTAAAGGTTAGAAAACCAAGGCTTAAAGAAGCTGAGTAGCTATGCAAGATTACAGCAGCTAAGAAAAAGGTGGAACTGCAATTACATCTCAGGTAATACAGCTTAAGAACATCATTCTCCTATAGATCTTAATGTATAGCTTTCCTGCATCCTTCAAGTTGAAAATTAAGTTCCTGGCAGAGCCAACAAATCATGCAAATCCTGGGGCTGAAATTTCTCTCTCTGGGATAAACTATTTCTTGATTTTCTTAAGCATGAGATGAGCAGAGGGCTGTAACATAAATGATGCTGAATACAGATACAACTAAAACCACTTTTAAAAATCCCCAGAACAAGGAGAATGGATACACGTATATGTATGATTGAGTCCCTTTGCTGTTCCCCTGAAACTATCACAATATTATTCATCAGCTATACTCTGATATGGAATTAAAAGTTTTTTTTTTTTTAATTTTAAGAAAGAATTTAGGGGAAAAAAAATCTCCAAAACAAAACAGTTGAAAAAGTTTCATGTGTACTTCCCTGGTTAATATAATACACAAACAGCTTTTAGATATTACTTGTACTTCAGCCGTTTCCATTTTTCTGAGGCCTGAAGCTGGAATTCTCATTCCCATATGGGGAGAGAAGGAGCAGGGAGAGACTGAGAGATGGGTTATGCCAAGACTGGAATTAATTCTCCACAGGAAACACCCAAGAACTATTCCACAAGAGGGGGAAACATCTTCCTCTCTTACTCCATAAAGGGGAAGAAAGTTCTGGGTAGATTGTAAATGCAGATACAAATTTACTCACAACTTCCAACCATTCATAATGAAGTCCAACTATGACATCCATCCATGGTGAAATCATAGTAAACCTTTCTTTGGCTTTATTTTACATTGAAATGGGGCTCCTTATCCTTAACCTATGTATGTATAGTTGTCGCTCAGTATCCACAGGGGATTGCTTCTAGAAGGCCCCAGGACACCAAAATCCGAGAGTGCTCAAGTCCCTTTTATGAAATGGCGTAGCGTTTGCATATAATCTAGGCACATCCTCCCCCATACCAACAGCCCTCTGTAGCTACAGATTTCACATCTGTGGATATGGAAGGCTGGTTGTAATCATTGTTCTGTGCCATTTTATAAAGGGATTGGAACATCTGTGGATTTTGGTGTCCACAGGGGCTAGAACCAACCCGAGAGATTTAGATGGATGACTACACTTTAAACCATCCCAAGATTTCTTATAATTCCTAATACAATGTAAATGATAAATAGTTAACAGTGCACATAAATTTAAGTTTTCCTTTTTGCAACTTTCTGGGATTTTTAAAAATATTTTTGATATAAGATTAGTTGGATCTGCAGAGGCAGAACTTGTGGCTATAGAAGACCAACATGTAAATGAATATGAATATGGCTCTGCAGAGATACAGGGGCTTCCCTGGTGGCTCAGCTGGTAAAGAATCTGCCTGCAATGCAGGAGACCTGGGTTCAGTCCCTGGGCTGGGAAGATGCCCTGGAGAAGGGAAAGGCTACCCATTCCAGTATTCTGGCAGGGAAAATTCCATGGACTGTATAGTCCATGGGGTCGCAAAGAGTCAGACATGACTGAGTGACTTTCACTCCACTTCACTTCAAAGTGATATATCATTTAAAATGGATAACCAACAAGGACCTATTGTATAGCTAAGGGAACTCTTCCCAATGGTATGTGGCAGCCTAGATGGGAGGGGAGTTTGGAGGAGAAATGATACCTGTATATGTATAGCCGAGTCCCTTTGCTATCCACCTGAAATTATCACAACATTGTTAATTGGCTATGCTCCAATACAAAATAAAAAGTTTTAAAATAAAATAAAATGATACTTAAAAAAAATAAAAGGACCAAAATAGTTCAAAAAAAATAAATAAAAAGTTTAAACTAAAAAGAAAGATACAGGTATATCAAAAATATTCTGAACAAAAAAAGAATTTGCATATTTTTATCATTTCTAAATGAAATAAGCAGATATCTTACTGATAGGATATCTGTGTTCTTAATAGTCATACTTTGCTTAAAATAATGGTAATAATTTATTATTTCACTTATTCTTTTAAGAAGAAAAATATCAGTATATGGGTGTTCCAGGAAACTCAGACCCATCTGTTTATTTTCCGTACACTTCTCCCCACAAGCTTCTAGATTTGCTCCTGGAGTGTGACTGGAAATACAGAGGAGACAGAACCTCTCCCAAGGGGCACACTGAATATGGGACAAGAGGAACAAGGGCAGAGAATTTCAAGGGAAAGAGCAGATGGTTTTGGATTTAGAAGTTAAAAACCAAAATCCTGAAACACAAATTCTTCTAACCCTACCACAGAAGTCTTTATTATGAATACTCTGTTTGGCTTTAAATCAAACTAAACAGCATTCATCCTAAGCCTTTTTCAAATGCACATTTTCCCCCCAGGCTAATGTGCAGATTCAGAATTGGAAAATATAATTAAATTGTATCACATAAAGTATTTTTAAGTATTTTATAATACAAATTTGAAGAGAATTTGAATGGGTTTATTAGCTGTTAACTGGGCTTCCCCAGTGGCTCAGTGGTGAAGAATCTGCCTGCAACACAGGAGACAGGGATTCAATCCCTGAGTTGGGAAGATCTCCTAGAGGAGAGCGTGGCAACCCATTCCAGTGTTCTTGCCTGGAGAATCCCACGGACAGAGGAGCCTGGTTGACCTAGTCCATAGGATTGCAAAAATGGGACAAGACAGAAGCAACTTAGCATGCATGCAGCAATTGGCTGTTAGCTATGCTTCTCTGCATCATTTTTTAGTGATTGCTTTGGAGTTACAATATATACCTGTAAACTTTTCACAGTCTTCTTCGAGTTAATATTGTGCAGAAATTTTCAACCATATAGGTCCATTCACCCCTTTCCCTGTCCTGTGTATTATAATTGTCATATTCATTACATCTTCGTACAGTAAATACCTCATAGACAATACTGCAACTTTTTCTTTAAACAGTCATATATATTTTAAAGAAATTAAAAATAAAATAGTCTTTATGCTTATCTAGACCTTTTCTAATGCACTTACTTGCTTCCTGAGTATCTGAGTTTCTATCTGCTTTTATTTCTCTTAATTCTGAAGAATTTCCTTTAGCCATTTTTGTAGCACAAGTCTGCTTGGTAACTGATTATTTTATTTTATGTAAGAAGGTCTTTATTTTGTTCTATCTCTTAAAAGCTATTTGTATTTCTTTTCCTGAATATAGAATTCTGGGTTGAAGTCTCAATCTTCCAGTACTCTTAGGTATGTTGTTACACTGTCTTCTGGCCTTCATAGTTTTTACTAACAAATTAGCAAAAATTGATCATTATTCCACTATGTATATGTGTCATTTTCCTTTGGCTACTCTCAAGATTTCTTTCTCAACTTTGACTTTTGAGCAGAATGACTCTGATATACATAGGTATAGTTTGATTTGCATTTGCCCTTTCAAGATCACTGAGCTTCTTACATCTGAAAATTTGTCTTTTACCAAATTGGTTAACAATTTTGGCCGTTACTTCTTAAAATATATTTACTGCCTTATTCTTCCTTCTCCTTCAGGAATTCCAATTACATATATATCATATTATACCCTTTTATACTGTTCCTTGGGCCCCTGGAACTCTATTTTGTATTATTTTGTTTTGTTTCTCAAAATAAATAACATATCTCTCAATGTCAATTTTTACCAGTTTATTTCTCTATCATTTTTATTCTCCAATTAGCCTAACCAGTGTATTTTCATTTTAAATTGGAAGTTTTCATTTATAGAGTTTACATATGGGTCTCATATATTTTCAATTTCTCTGCTGAGTTTTCTAGTTTTCATTTCTTATGTGTATATTTTCCTTTATTTTATCATGCTTTTAGTCGTAACAGCTGCTTTAAGTTCCCTAGTCTGCTAATTCCAACATCTGACTTATTCTTTACATTGGTCTTGGTTGACTGTCTTTTCTCTTGACGTTGACCCATACTTCCCAAATCTGTGTACTTCAAGTTATCTTGAATTGTGTTCTAAACATAGTGAATGATCCAATAATGATCTTTGTTGTTCTTATTTTAGCAAGTAATTCATTTTCTTGCTCTCACACTGGAACTTATGTCTTTTGAGTGGCAACTAAAACATCAGTTTTATTCTTTCATCCTCAGTTGGACTGCTTTAAGTCTGTCCACAAATATATAGTTCAGGAGTCAGTCTAAGGTTTGGGTAGAATGTAGGCACAGAATCTGGAACCTCTCATCTCTAGCTCTCTTCTTTCCTGGATTCCCTCTCCCTTCACTTTCCCTACAGCTCTGCTTCCTTTCATCTCTGCCCTCTCATTCTTCAGGCCAAGAAGACTGATTTCACATGTAAAAATGGAACACTTACCCATGTCATTCTATCCATCCAAGGGTCAACTACTACCCAGAATTTGCTCAACATTCTCTATTCTCCAGTAGAGTAAAAATTATTCTTAAAATTTTGTCCAGAGTTATTATCTATAAGAGGGTTAGATCAGTAAGAGATTACTCAGTCATACCAGAGGCCAAACTCAAGGTTATACAGTGTAGAGACTGATTGCTTTTATTATTTCTTTCTTTCTCCTCCTCTTCTTCCCTTAAAATACACACACACACACACACACACACACACACACCAAATTGCTTTATTTGATTGTAGAAAGAAACTTTAAAGAGCATAGTTCAAGGATTTGGTGGGGGATTGTGTTGTTATTTTAGTTTTTCATCTCTTTTTAATGAAATGGGTAGTTTCTCCTCTTCTCAAAGATATAAAGTGAATTTGCTATGAAAATTAATGGGTTTGAAGAGATTGTAATCAAAGAAAAGGAGGCATCACAACAGAGTAGAGTAGGAGTTAACTCCCAATACATTAATGACACATCAGATAACAGAGCAGTGATGAATATAGAAAGTGAACCAAGAATTTGGCTCCAAGTGCATGCTCTTGACCAACCATGCTATACTGAGAAAGCATATTAAAACTGAAGATGGGAAAACACCATTTAACATGGAAAAGAAGAGAGAAGCCAGTGAATCTTTTTTTTTTTCCCAAAGACTATCAAGAAATCAGCAAAAAAATTATTTTAGGAAATAGTGCTGTTTGTATTACCTAACAACAAAAGCCAGTTTAAAAGTGGGTTTCTGAATTTTAAAACTGAAATCACAAGTTCTTTGCATAGAATTGGGCAAGGACTTGAATACTGCAGAAAAAGAGCAATGAGATTTATTAAATATATTTAAAGAAGCATTCTTCCTCGGGGGTGTCATCTTTATTGCCCTTTATTATGATTTGCTATTATTGTAGAAAATAAATATTTTGAGCATCTACGAAAACTTCAGGAATCTTGATTCCTAAAGACAGTTACAGCAACTTCTTTAGAAATACCTATTAGTTTATCAACAGAAAAGCTCTTTCTGACCAGCTATTTACATGCATACTCTGCTGTTGAGTCATTGACACATTAAAGACCACATTGATGTAGGTTGACAAAAACAACCTACTGATCAACCTGAACAAGTGTTTGCATTAAATAATAATTTATACTGTGCAAAGCTAAGGTAGGTGCATTCACGGTAGGGTGGCAGATAGAGAGACTAGCAATTTCTTGTTTAGACAGAAAGGCCTGACAAGGAAGAGCTCATTAGGGTCTCTGGAGAGTGGCTGACAACTAAGGAGCTGTCAGCTCTGTCAAAAGACCTTTGAAAATAATTCTTGTTTTCGAATCAGAATTTTCTGAATCACCAGCAGGAAGCCAGAATCACATTGTTTGCTTCCTTGCCTATTTCCTCAGCTTTCAGTACTGGTAGAATTTGCCCAAAGCCTTAGCTGCCTTCAAAACTTTTTTACTTTGGTATGCATGCCCACAAACAAACTGGAATTTGTTTTCTCAGAAATCCCTTGATTTATCCTTGCTTCCATTCTGGCTAATTAAGTCAGTGCTTGCTTTGAAATATGTCAGTGTGTGCATAATAAAGACACACACACATACAAACACAGAGATTGACCTTGACTTTATGTCTCTAAAAATGAATAAAATGAAGATTATAAGAACACAGTGCTAGATTTGCAAAAAGAGAGCCTATTCAAACGACTAGTGTAAAACCCCAAAATCCTCACAGACAAATCCAGTGTAGGTTACATACTTTAATGGTCTGCCTCTCATATTTCTTCTGCCTAGGCATAACAGATTTTAATTTTCTATCCCAGAACCAGGTAGAATTCAAGATACACACACGTCAGACCTCAGTACCACCATTCCTAGACTTCGTGTCTGTTCAGCTTGGGTATCTTATCTTCCCACACAGCTTCATCTCTGCCCCTGACACATGTACTCTTAATATCTATCCCTGGCACATCTACTCTCAATATTACCCCTATAGCAGTGTACCCACAACTCTACTAGCAGCTTTGTATGTCCCAACAGCTTATACTAACACGCAGCTTGGATAGGAAGAGTCATTTTCATAAATATGCTTGTGTACCATAAAAACAGTTATTATAAAAGATAGAAGAATCACTTTACAGTGGTGAGAACTGAGGAATGTGCATCACTAGCTCAAGGTTATAAAGCCAATAAGAAACAAAGTCTAGATTCCTACTTGGTTCTGGCTCCTAAATCTTGCTTTGTTTTAGCCACTATACCAGAAACAATCCTCTTTATGCTTGGTAGTTGTAGCTTCGCTGAAGTTAGAAGATAATATGGGACCTTGCCTCCAAGATTCTAAGTAGTTCAGAAATGCCTGTTTGATAACCCTATCACTGCTGGATGCATTCCTTTACAGAAATCACAAAACTTCTGGGGCTTTCCTGGTGGCTCAGACAATAAAGAATCTGCCCACAGTGCGGAGATCCAGGTTTGATCCCTATCTAGGTCAGAAAGGTCCCCTGGAGTAGAGATTGGCAACCCACTCCAGTGTTCTTGCTTAGAGAATTGCATGGACAGAGGAGCCTGGCAGGCTACAGTCCACGGGGTCACAAAGAGCTGGTCACGCCTAAGCGACTACCACGACTACTACAAAACTGTGTCACCTTAAAGTGTGGTTTCCTTGATTTTCTTTACTATCTGACTGCTCTGGAGGCATGGTAGTAGTTGAGCTACTGATCAGCCTGAAACAGACACAGTCATCTTTTCCAGTTCATAGACAAAACAGTTGAGGCTTGGTAGAGTGATGTGCAGCCTAGATCAAAGCTGAGGTCTACTTGTCAACAAAACTGCAAGTAGAGAACCTCATCTTTTGTTCCTCAGAGCTCTGGTTCACACCCAATATATTTGCTAACCTAAATTACCCTGAATAGCTACATTCAGCACAATCTCTTTCCTGTGCCAATTCTTTCATGCCGAGTAGGAAACTCTATGTGTTTCAACACATTCTGACATCTCTCAAAATCTTTCCTTCACCCCATATATCAGTTAAAATCCCTATAAGGGAAAAAAATACTCAAAGGTTTTAGATTTTTATAGAATGACTTTTTTTTATTTTTCAGGAACGTGAGCCATGAAATTAAAAGACGCTTACTCCTTGGACGAAAAGTTATGACCAACCTAGATAGTATATTCAAAAGCAGAGACATTACTTTGCCGACTAAGGTCCATCTAGTCAAGGCTATGGTTTTTGCCATGGTCATGTATGGATGTGAGAGTTGGACTGTGAAGAAGGCTGAGTGCCGAAGAATTGATGCTTTTGAACTGTGGTGTTGGAGAAGACTCTTGAGAGTCCCTTGGACTGCAAGGAGATCCAACCAGTCCATTCTGAAGGAGATCAGCCTTGGGATTTCTTTGGAAGGAATGATGCTAAAACTGAAGCTCCAGTACTTTGGCCACCTCATGCGAAGAGTTGACTCATTGGAAAAGACCCTGATGCTGGGAGGGATTGGGGGCAAGAGGAGAAGGGGACAACAGAGGATGAGATGGCTGGATGGCATCACGGACTCGATGGGCGTGAGTCTGAGTGAACTCTGGGAGTTGGTGATGGACAGGGAGGCCTGGCGTGCTGTGATTCATGGGGTCGCAAAGAGTCGGGCATGACTGAGCGACTGAACGGAATGGAACGGAGTGTGGCTAAGAGTGCCATGCTAGATGGAGAAGTGCAACACGAGCATCAGCAGTTCTCCATAATCACCCTCTGAACCTAAAAATGCAGGGATGAAGAATGCTGTTTGTAGAACCAGTGAGAGTCAAGGTCTTGGAAGAGTGACTGCCCAATAGGAGCTGTGTCTGTCAGAGCTTGGGACCTCTCTCTCAGTGCTGGTGAAGTAGGAGACAACAGAAGGAATAAATACTCTGAGCTCATTCTCTCTGTTCCATTGTCCGATCAAATGCTGTGGATCTTGTTGACTAAATCCAATCAGGAGCCAAAGTATAAGGAAACTGGAAAATAGGTTGATTCAGGACACAGAGTAGGACAGAGAAAAGCAGAGTATCAATCTATAGGGGCAAACAGTGAACCACCAGTACACCTCCCATCAAAACTACCTCGCAGTAGACAGTCTGGGCACTTTCTACTAAAGTTAAACCGCTGTATAACCTATGGTCCAGCAATTCCACTCCTTTGTATAAAAGTGAGTGTGTGTGTGTGTGTGTGTGTGTGTGAAAAATGTGTGCCTATGTCCACCAAGCTACATGGACATAAATGTTCATATTTTAAATAATCAAAAACTAGAAACAACCCAAATGTCTACCCACAGTAGAATGGTTAAATTGTAGCATAGTCGTAAAAGAGTATACAGCAATGAAAAAGAACAAGCCACGGATAAATGCAATAGCATGAACGGATCTCACACGTATAATACGACTCTGAAAAAGCCAGACTCCAAAGAGTACATACTGAACGATTCTATTTATAAGAAATCCTAAAATAGGCAAAACCAGGCTGTGGCGATAAAAGTCAGAATAGTGTTTACCTTTTGGTGTGTCGGGGAGAGGAGACAGAGCTGTGTATTGACTGGAAAGGGAAAGGAAAGCCTCTGGGTGGTGGTTACTTGGCTAGATATACATGTAAAAATTTATTGAGCTGAACACTGAACACTACTTCTCTTCATGGAAGCTAAATTTCAATTCAAGCAATAATAACAAGCACCACTGCTATTATTACTGCTCTCCCATGTAGCAGAGTCATTCTGAATTAGATTGTCTGCCAAGTGAAAACAGCAAGTGATAGATAACCAGAAAATATTCTCTTCTGGTTAGTAAACTGGATATATCTCACTGATAACAAAAAAGAACAAATTATTGATATTATTGATATTTAATCTCTGTTTAGAGATTAAAACCCTCTCAACTCAGAAGACATTTTAGGGAGTGAATTCAACTTTCAGAAACAAGACCATGGGTAGAGTTAACATTTTGCAATGGGCAGGCATTGGAACTCCTCACATCATGCCTGCCTAGCTAATGCCTGCATAAGCCTGGCTCTCAGCTCTGTCCTAAAATGTTACTATGTCACATGGGGTTAAAGCCTCAGAGAACTGTGAGAGATAATCCATTTTCATGAAAAGTGGCCAGAATATTGCATGACTGATTTTCAAACATAATTTATTTCTTTGCCTGGTAAATTGTGTGGAACATAAAATTGAGTGAAATTATATAAACCCCCCTTGCTTGCTGTTTTCTCATTTTTTGCTAGCTTTGTTTTCAATACAATAGTTATTAATATTTCTAAACAGGAGTTCCAATTACATGGCATTTTAATATCCTGACCCATAGATAAGAATTTAACAGAGATCTTTGCTATGCTGCTATCTCAATGGTCCTGAGCCTGTGATGAAAAAAAACCCCACCCTGAGAGCAAATTGTTCCCGTAAGAGTGGAATTAATGCTTCTAAGCACCATGGCTCTATTTTGTAAATTGCTTCTACATGGTACATTACTGGGCAACCAAAGAGAAGTGTATAGAATTGGAACACAAGAAAGGAGACAACTGCAGGTGATACTAGACAGAAGCAAAGATTTTAAGGTTGCTCTCAAGGCCAGAAAGGGAGTCAGGACTGTCATTTTTGTGTAATTTACATAATCCATGAACCCAGGGCCATAGTAGTTTATAGACACACAATGTACAGTATTTCTCCAATCTGTTCCCACTATATGTATGAAAACTTCACCCCGAGTTCCTGTCAAATTCATATTGAAGTTCCCAGGAGTCTTCTCTTTGGGACCCCATGAACAAACTTGCAAGACTACCATCTGTCCTCCACTATTTTCCTCCTTTCTACCCAGATCAATCCAGGCCCGTCTCCTGTTGGTCTAGCGCTGTCTTCTACAGTACACACATCTGTGCGGAGTGCACTGCCTTTAGTCAGTGTGGCTGTACACAGTGTTGCTGCTGATGTCTGAGTGCTTGCTCAAGGTCCTAGAAAGATTTTAGTGAAATTAACATTAGGGGGGTTGGAGTCTGTTTGTTTTTAGCTCTTATAAAATATATGACTATTACCAAAAAGCATCATTTATAATTATTCTTAAATAATCATACTAATAAATAAAATAAGGCTCCTGTGCCCACAATTTAGTTTGAAAAACAAAACTTTTCCATTGCTTTGAAGCTCCCCCTATATTCCTAAACCTCTTCTTTGGCTCCCACATTTGCAATTAAATTTTATCCAAGACAAACTCTTTCAGGTATTGTTGATTTTCAAAATGAAGGGAGAGTTTTATGAGGTCCCCCTCCCCAAAAAAAAGGTTGCAGAACTAGAGAGGAGCTCACACTGGACCAGCAGAGACTTGGATGTGGCAGCCGGCCCGAAGCCTGGATTCCATAGTACACAGCTGCTGGGATACTGAGCATAGAGCCAGAACACAGGTGATGAAGCCTAATCTGAGCCTAAAACCTTAAGGCTACAATGGTGTCTTCCTGGCTACTTGTGAAAACAGAAGCAGAGATAGAAGCAAACCCTCTTCAGAAGAAAGATGCCTTCATTTCAGTGTCTGGACATTACACATATTAAAATCAAAGTAAGTTCAAGATCACAGAACACCAAGTACACTAGAAGGCAAAGCTACAAAGACTATTAACAGAAATGTAAACAATAGTTATGAATGCCTCCCCCTTCAAAGATTGGAAATACCGGAATTATTAGGTATGAAATAAAAACAAACATGTATGAAGTGCTTACTGAAATCAAGGACACAAAAATTAAACAGAGAAACAAGAATTATCTGTTTTTCAAACGATCTGAGCCTAGCATTTTTAATCCTTTTTGTGTGTGTGAATATTTTTTTCTGCGGTTCTGATTTCATTGCTCCTTTAGGAACATTCAAGTTCCTATATCTTTATGTGTCAACTTTAATAATTATATTTTTCTGTGATGTGTGCTTCCAAACTTATAAAGTTTTCACATCTCATTACATTTGTTATCTTTGCTGCGTCTTCAGCTACATGTTTTTCATTTCTGATATTGTTTTGTTTTTCCTCTTTTCTGCCTCAAACTTGCTGGAGTTTTATTGTATTAGTTTTTTCAAAGAATAAAAATTTAGTTTTGCTGGTCCTCTTCAACAAATGTTCCTCTTCTATTGTATATGCTTCTTCTCTTCCCTCTCTTATTTCTACCCTATACTTTCTTTTGACTTATTCTGTTGCTATTTTCTGAAATTTTCCACTGAATACTGTGCCAGGTACTAGGTTCCAAATTTTACAGCCTGCTTTGTGATGACAGTTCTGCAAACAACAGGCAGTTCACTGTATTGGAAACTCTACTGTTTCCTTCAGTAGGAGGAACTAGTGGGGACACTGGATGGCAGGAAGGAAAAAGGGATTTGTCTATTCGTGCTTGCTGAATTATCCTATCGGGGCATCCTACTTGCCTTTTATCCCAGCAGCAGAAGGATAAAAGTTTACAATAGCAGCTGGACAGTACCTACCTGTGACATCAGAACGACGCAAGACCTCTTTCAATCTGCTGAAGGACCAGCACAGGTTGGGCAGCATCTGCTCAGAGCATCCCCTGTTCCTTCCTTTAAGCCCCTAAGATACCAGCAGCAGCCAGCAAGGTGGCAGCCTCCCTTGCAATCTTGAGTCTAACTTCACAGGCTCCTACCATGAAGCTTCTAGATTCTGATAATTGCAGCCTCTTCTTTTGACCTCTCCACCCCTAAGAGAGAGAGCAGCTTTTTGTAATGATTCCTCCTCCTGTTCTCATTTTCCTCTTTCAGCAATCTAGCCCTTGATTAGCAAATTCCCTCTGTTAAGCTTTCTGTTGAAACATTTAAGAGTAATTTGTTTCCCTGAATGAACCCCAACCAGTGTCCCGTTTGTTTATTTTCGTACCTTTTCTTATCCTAAACATTTAAAGATTATACTAGAAATTCTCTGTTGCAACTCCTTCCTTGCTATACCTGTATAGCAGAGGAGAATCTGGAACTATGTCTCCCAGGATAATCTTATCCAAATGTTCTGTATGTGAGTGTGGATTAGAGTTTTCTTCTTTAAGAAAAAGAGAGGCTATTACTAGAAGCATGGGCATATCAGATCAGTTCAGTTCAGTTCAGTCGCTCAGTCGTGTCCGACTCTTTGCGACTCCATGAATCGCAGCACGCCAGACCTCCCTGTCCATCACCAACTCCCAGAGTTCACTCAGACTCAAGTCCATCGAGTCAGTGATGCCATCCAGCCATCTCATCCTCAGTCGTCCCCTTCTCCTCCTGCCCCCAATCTCTCCCAGCATCAGAGTCTTTTCCAGTGAGTCAACTCTTCACATAAGGTAGCCAAAGTACTGGAGCTTCAGCTTTAGCATCATTCCTTCCAAAAAAAATCCCAGGGCTGTTCTCCTTCAGAATGGACTGGTTGGATCTCCTTGCAGTCCAAGGGACTCTCAAGAGTCTTCTCCAACACCACAGTTCAAAAGCATTCATAATACTTTATGGGTGCACTAGGATGTTCCTGTGCTTCATCATGCTGAAATAATCAACAAGGACATCCTGGAGGGTTTTTTGTGGGTTTGTTTGTTTGTTTAATTATTTGGGGCTTCTGGGAAAGCACCTGAGAATCAACTGTAAGAGGAATCAAATGTAAGAGTACATTTGTGGGTTTCTTTTTCTTTTATTAAAATACTCTGGCTCATTCTCAGGCCATATTTACTACTTCTTTGGGGTTCCATGGTGCCTCAGATGGTAAAGAATTGGCCTGCAATGCAGGAAACTTGAGTTTGATCCCTGGGTCAGGAAGATCCCTTGGAGAAGGGAATGGCTACCCACTCCAGTATTCTTGCCTGGAGAATCCCATGGGCAGAGCAGCCTGGTGGGTTACAGTCATGGGGTTGCAAAGTCAGACATGACTGAGTGACTAACACACAAGCAAGACAAGACTATTTCTTTAGGGTCATTTTTGTTTCCCATTTAAATATAACCATATTGAGATAAACTGATTGACATCTCTTATTTTTTCTCTACTAATTGACTTATTATTGAAAGAAAGAAAGTGAAGTCACTCAGTTGTGTCCAACTCTTTGCAACCCCGTGGACTGTAGCCTACCAGGTTCCTCCATCCATGGGATTTTCCAAGCAAGAGTACTAGAGTGGGTTGCCATTTCCTTCTCCAGAGGATCTTCCAAACCCAGGGATCGAACCCAGGTCTGCCACATTGTAGGCAGATGCTTTACCCTCTGAGCCACCAGGGAAGTCATTATTAGAGAAGGGATTTCTAAATGGCTATTGACAAGAAAGTGTACTGAATATATAGATGTATGAGAATTTAAAAGTCATACAAAATAAAAAATTATGAGCTCGTTTTTTTCAAGATTACACATACAAATTTAAATATACAAATAGGCTCCCCCTGTATTAGCTTATAAATTCTTAAGCAGCAGCTCTAAACTGAATTGATCATCAGAATAACCATAGGAAATTTTTAACAGTCAGATGCTTGAGCCTTATTCCTGGAAGCTCTGCCTGAAACTGGGTTCAGGTTTATATATACATGGGGCTTCCCAGGAGGTACAGTGGTAAAGAATCCATCCACAATGCATGAGACATAGGAGACTCAGGTTTGATCCCTGGGTCGAAAGGATCCTCTGGAGAAGAAAACAGCAACCCACTCTAGTATGCTTCGGAGAAGGCAATGGCACTCCACTCCAGTACTCTTGCCTGGAAAATCCCATGGATGGAGGAGCCTGGTGGGCTGCAGTCCATGGGGTCGCAAAGAGTCGGACACGACTGAGCAACTTCACTTTCACTTTTCACTTTCATGCACTGGAGAAGGAAATGGCAACCCACTCCAGTGTTCTTGCCTGGAGAATCCCAGGGATGGTGGAGCCTGGTGGGCTGCCATCTACGAGGTCAGGCATGACTGAAGCAACTTAGCAGCAGCAGCAGTCAGTATGCTTCCCTGGACAATTCCATGGACAGAGGAGCCTGGCAGGCTATATACAGTTCATGGGGTTGCCAAGAACTAGATATGACTAAGAACTGAGCACATTATATGTATGTGTGTGTATATATATAGATATAGATATAGATAGATAGAAAATATAAAAGCTCTTCAGGTGAGTTTGACTGACCAGCCTTGTTTTGAAAGCACTACTTTGCCATCAATATTACCTTTAAAATAATCCTGTGATCATGTGTTCTTAAATTTAATATCAAGTTTTCTCTGTCAGTTGTTTTTTTTTTCTTCATTGGCCTCAGTATTGAAGTATATTTCATAAAGTCACTTGTAAACTCGTGCTTTTGGAGGTAGGAGATTAAAAAAAAAAGAACTTCTACTGTCTGACATCATCTCCCAAAACAAGGATTCCTTATTTTGTACATGATGTCCCTGACTATGTTTATATCAGAATGAATGATAATGATAGGCTTGTGAAATCAACATGTTGGACTACATATTTCTATTTTATAAATGCAGAATACGTCAGGAATGCCAAGTGGCGATGTCACAATCCTTCTGTTTTCTGCCAACTTATTTGCCTTATGGACTCAAATCTGTTGCTCTTGAAACAGATGGCTCTCCGTACCCTCCAGGTTGTTACATAAGAAGGTGAGGTGCGGTGGGTTGGGTATGTTCTGTTTCCAGGAAGACCAGCACAGTGCATGTGGCAGGGCCCCAGCTTCAGAGCCAGACATGCCTGGATTTAAAGCTTGGCTCTGCCTCCTTCTGATCATGTGAACTTCAGCAACTTGGCTTGTTTAGCCTCCACAGCCTATTCTCTACAAGAATGGAGATAATATTTCCTTTGCATTCTTATGGAAAACTTGAGTAATATATGTATAAAGCAAAGGGCAAATAAAGGATTCACAGTGAAAGATTTGTTTTTTAAGAATTTCTATATGGAAAAAAAAAAAAACCAAACAGGATTTCTCCTAAGCTTCCTCCTGAATAGCATTTGTTCTGAATTGAGGAGGTTGCCTGATATGATTTAATGTAATCGCAGGTCAGCAGTTCCTTTGCAGGACTATGTCATGGTGGTTGTCGTAACTTGAAGCGCGCACGACAAGAAAACGCAGTCTGCGAAAAGAATGATGCTTATCTGAGTTGGCTCTCTCAAGGCACTGAAATCATGACTCTGGTGATCTGCTTGAGCTCAGCCTTCCAATTATCTATTAAAAAAAAAATCTATGTGTGTGTATGTATACATTGTGGTTTTGGAGGGAGACATCATACTTGAACTCTCCCCCCAAAACTGATGAAACTACTGAACTCACTGAACAGGATGAGAGCTGCATAAAAATAATTCAACAGTTTATTTAAATGCACTTACATAAAACAAGGGCTTCCCAGGTGGTGCTAATGGTAAAGAACCCTGCTGCCAATGCAGGAGGTGTAAGAGACTCAACTTCCATCCCTGAGTCAGGAAGATCCCCTGGAGGAGTGCATGGCAATCCATTCCAGTATTCTTGCCTGGAGAATCCCATGGACAGAGGGGCCTGGTGACCTGAGGTCCATGGGGTCGCGAAGAGTCGGACACGACTGGAGCACGCATGCATGCACATAAAACACATGACAAATAATTTGAGTGATTCAGAATGATTTTTGCTTTTGTTCTAGCAGAGAAATTTATAAAACTATGGCGATAATCAGAAATAGTTTAATTAAAAAATGTCTTGTTTCATACGCTACTCAGTATTTTCTGTGCATTGCATCCATGCCCTGCATAAGCAAGAAGATGTTTTATTGAATTAGAGCCTTTGCATTGTTTTCAAATTTTTACCTTAAGCAATTTCTTTTCTTTTTTATCCAGTTGCACTGGGTCTTTGTTGTGGCGAGCAGGGGCTACTCAGCTGCAGTGCACAGGCTTCTCATTGAGGTGTCTTGTTGAGAGCACAGGCTCTAGGCACACTGGCTTCAGCAGTTGCAGTTTGCGGGCTTAGTTACTCCACAGCATGTGGAATCTTTCCGGGCCAGAGACCAAACCTATGTCCCCTTCATTGGCATGCAGATTCTTATCCACTGTGCCACCAGGGAAGTTCAGCAAATCTTTAAGGTATTTGTATTAAGTATTTCTTGATCAACCTGGGATTTCTTTGGAAGGAATGATGCTAAAGCTGAAACTCCAGTACTTTGGCCACCTCATGCGAAGAGGTGACTCATTGGAAAAGACCCTGATGCTGGGAGGGATTGGGGGCAAGAGGAGAAGGGGACGACCAAGGATGAGATGGCTGGATGGCATCACGGACTCAATGGACGTGAGTCTGAGTGAACTCCGGGAGATGGTGATGGACAGGGAGGCCTGGCATGCTGCCATTCATGGGGTCACAAAGAGGTGGACACGACTGAGCGACTGAACTGAACTGAGCTATACCTCAAATCTTTTACTCCATCACAATGGCTACAGTCCCCTTTGGGAAGATAAAACCTAGTAGCACTTTGCTTCAGCTACATCTCACCTTCTGGGCTTGGACTTGCCTGACACTTGACCTCTGATGCCTGTGGAGCTCCAACTGGTTCCCATGCATGCGTAGAGCTGGAAGATCAGCATCCTACAGAGTAAACCTTGAGTCAGTGCAGGATTGGACCCAGTGGGTAAATGCCGGCTCTTCTGCCTCATCCTCCTGACAATGCAGAGAGTGACAGCAAGACCAAGCCTCTGCCGCCCACAGCTATGACCTGCCCCAAGATGCATCCTTATTTTGGCAATCCCTTCTCCCCCATTTCATCCTTCCCAGCCTTTACTCATGACTCCTTGAGGTGACGTTTAGTAAAGTACCTTTATGAAAGATGAGTCTCAGACTCTGCTTTCTCATGGGAACCCAGGCAAAGACAGTGTCACTAAGGCCAAACAAGTAAAGCGCAATCGCTTAGTGCCTGCATTTACAAACCACAGTACAGTGGCTGGCTTTTGCGAGAGCATGCCCTGTGTCTCTATAAGACGACTGGTGTATATTTTCTCCCTCTGCTTTCTGTTCCTCTAAAGTGGTAGAGAAGCTGACGTGCCTCTCTGTTCAGTGGGTACCTGACGCTCCACTTCTACTGGGCTCTAAAACAAGTTCGCCTTTGGGTCAAAGTGTGGAGTCATCACCCTTGCTGTGTAAAACCCACCGGTATTCTAGCAGAATTAACTCTGAGACTTTCCCGTTTAACCACTTTACCCACAACATCACGTAGCTTAACCATTTCCCCTCAGACTGAAGGTCCCATAACATCCTCTTTCACCACCTCCGACCCCCCAGTAAAACAAAAACATGTTCTGTTAAATTGTACCAAACAGTGTCAACACACACTCGGAAACAGAAAATGATGACGCCATGTGGCACATTCTTGGCAAAATTCTTCTCTACTTTCTTTCGCTTTCCTGCTGGAGGACTTTCCAAGACCTGCTCTCCTCCCCATCTGCTTTCAGCCGGGGAGTGTTGTGTGCTTAGGTGTTACTCTAGGAGTTGTACTTTTCCCTGATGTACCCCTTAGGGGTGGGGCAGAAGAATCAATCTGTAGGAGGTCAGGGCCACCCATATTCTGCATATTTAGATCTAGCCTTGAAGAGATGACTACAGATGGGGCTTCTTTCACGCTAAGCTCTATTATCACCCAAAATATCTTCCGTTCTCTAGTGAGCTTCCTTCTTTTAATCAGCCATATGTTTTTGCTGGGTTTGGTTTTGTTTTCACCACAGGCGATTTCCCCTACCCTCCTTCCAAAAGACTGAAGAATTTTCCCCTGATGGTTTTGTTATCTTGCTTCATCTCCCAATATGACCTCTCTTGTTCACTATTCTATTTCTTGACTCTCACACACAGAAGCACAGAAAGGAAGTGAACTTTGGAGTCAGACTGGCTTGGGTTCTAATCCATGCTCTTTTAAACTCTTGCCTCTGTGATTCTTAAGCACGGGTTTCTAACTTTTGATCCTAAATATCTTAACCTGTGAAAATAAAGCAATATTTGTATCACAGAGCCACAGAATTTTGGCAAAAAATAAATAGCGTACAGGGTAAATGCCCAGAAAATTGCTGTCTTCTCTTTTTGTTACTATATGTTACCTGAATACAGTCAGTCTGCCTTACTGGAGTTGTCTGTTACAGCTTAGCCTGCTTTTCCCAGCCAAGCATGCTTCCTTTCTCCAGATTTCATGCTCACTTTGTTTAAGACCACCCTTTGGTCAGTTTACAATGAATGTCTTTGAAACTGTTATTCACTCAGCCATGTCCGATTCTTTGCAACACCATGGACTATAGCCCGCCAGGCTCCTCTGTGCATAGGATTCTCCAGGCAAGAATACTGGACTTAATAGCCATTCCCTTCTCCATGGGATCTTCCCAATCCAGGGATTGAACCCGAGTCTCCTGCATAGCAGGTAGATTTTTTTATCATCTGAGCCACTAGGGAAGCCCCAATGTCTTTGCCATCATGAAAAGTTTTGTATGTTATTGTAAGAGTTGTTCATTGCTGAGTAACAACAAACTCTATCACCTCATACAGTTTCTGAGAGCCAGGAAGCCAGGAGCCATCTTAGCTGTGTGATTCTGACTCAGGGTCCTTCCCAAGGCTGGGGCTTCAGGGCATTTCAAGGCTCTATGGAACCGAAGGACACAAAATACAGTATCTACAATAAAACTCATCTCAGCAGCTCTCAACCCTGTGACCCCAAAGTGTGGTCAATAGGGTGGGTACTTATTGATTCACTCATTGTGGGTTTACAGTCTTCTCACTTAGACAAGAAATCTTTAGATTTGGATCAAATGGTTTTTCTAGTTTGGAGACTTAAGGATTTGAAGTTCACAAAGCCTAACTATAATTTTGCATGGTGAAAGTCTACTCTTGTCTCCATAGGAAAATGACTTGCAGGCAAGCCAGGACTTTTCTCAGGAAATAATTCACATGCATGCCTTGTAGGTGCAGAGTTCAGCTAGAGCTGAACAGAGGTGGGCTGGGCTTGCAACATATTCAAAGTCAGTTTTAACAGTTTCCTTATCTGGGAAAACCTCAGTAATTCTGATACTGGCTGCTTTCTGTTTGTTCTTCCAAATCTATTCTTCAAGGTTCTGGGCTCTAGAAGACTCACCTGCACGGACTTCCTGAGCAGGCTGTCTTGATCACAGGCTTCTCAAGTAAGGTCTGGCCAGTTGAAAGCCCTAGGAGGAGGGTAAAAGGGCAGGAAGATAGTGAGATTGGGTTGCTGCTGCTGCTGCTGCTAAGTCGCTTTGGTCGTATCCAACTCTGTGCGACCCCATAGACGGCAGCCCACCAGGCTCCCCCGTCCCTGGAATTCTCCAGGCAAGAACACTGGAGTGGGTTGCCATTCTCTTCTCCAATGCATGAAGGTGAAAAGAAAAAGTGAAGTCGCTCAGTCATGTCTGACTCTCCGCGACCCCATGGACTGCAGCCTACCAGGCTCCTCCACCCATGAGATTCTCCAGACAAGAGTACTGGAGTAAGGTGCCATTGTCTTCTCCAAGATTGGTTTATTCACCGCCAACTCCTTCCCGGAACAGCATTAGCTATGTCTCAACACCAAAGATGATAGTCTCTATCAGGAAATCTCTAAACAGCTCCCCGTGCCAGGTTTCTGAAGCCATGCTCTGCCCCCTGCTCATTTGGGCTTAGAAGTGGTAAATGCGGTCCTATATTTATTAACTCCAGGGTACTTCTTGATCACTCTTCCCCCCCAAACCTGCCTACAACTTTGTAAATTGTCTTTTATTAAACTGTTCTCCATACTCAGGTGGAATATGTCATCTGTTTCCTGCCAGGACCCAAGTGATGGCTACTGGGAAGTGGCTGGTTTAATCTACCTACCTACCTACCTATCTATCTTCTGGTTTTATTGAGATGTAATTGACACACCTCACTGGTAAAGTATAAGATGTACAGCATAATGATTTGTCTTACATATCATGAAATGATCACCCCAGTGTTTAGTGAACATCCATCACCTCGTGTAAATAAAAAATTAAGGAAATAAAAAATTTTTTCCTTGCGATGAGAACTCTTAGAACTTACTCTACATCTTCTCTGTATAACATACAGTAGTGTTAAGTATATTTATCATGGTACATTACCTCCTAGTACTACGTTATATCCCTAGTACTTATTTATCGTATAACTAGGAGTTTGCCTTTAAAAAATAAAAAAATTTGTATTGGGGTATAGCCAGTTAACAATGTTGGATAATGTGAGATGAACAGAGAAGGGATTCAGCCATACATGTATGTGTTTCCATTCTGGGAAATGGTGAAGCACAAGAAGGCCTGACCTGCTGCAGCCCATGGGGTCGCAAAGGGTCAGACACGGCTGAGGATCAGCAACAACTCCCCAAAGAAAGTTTGTACCTTTTGTGAACTGACTGGTTTTAAACAGTTCCGCTTCCCAAGCCTCCTACAGGCATACATTTAAGTGTGAAGTATGAAAGTGAAAGTCACTCAGTTGTGTCTGACTCTTTGCGACCCCATGGATTACACAGTCCACGGAATTCTCCAGGCCAGAATACTGGAGTGGGTAGCCTTTCTCTTCTCCAGGGGATCTTCCCAACCCAGGGATCGAACCCAGGTCTCCTGCATTGCAGGCGGATTCTTTACCAGCTGAGCCACAAGGGAAGCCCAGTGTAAGTTATAGTCACCAGTAATTAAAAATAAGAGGCTACTGATAATCTAGTTATCTGAATGAAACAGTGACCAGCAGCAGTTTTCATTTTGAGTGCTACACAAACAATCAATCCTTCATTGCCAAAGTGACAAGAGGTAAATAATAATTAATTGAGGATCCTATCAATATTAATATCAGTATTAAACCCAGCAAAAGGCTTCATGATTTAAAATAATAGGTAACTTGTATTAAGGGCTGTGTGGCAAGCACTGCATCAAATGATTTACATTTTTAGATTCTTACAAATTCATTTTTACAAATTTTCAATTCTTTCGGCCCTTACAGTTATTCTGTGAGGTGCATTATTTTTGCCATTTTGACAGCTGTGAAAACTGAGGCTTAGGGAGGAGAAATAACTTGCCCAGTGCTACATAGGCAGCCACTGATGGAGCTAGTATTCAAACCCACACTATTAGAGTCCAGTCTACTCGCTTCTCAATTTCCTCCTTAGTTAATGAGGAAATGATTCAGAAAATATGTCAAAAGTGTGTCTTTGTTCAAATGGAAAATATTTGCAAATTCTTGTATGATATAAATAGACTGTTTAAATTATAAATTATACTACTGCTTGTAAGACTTCTATTTATTCCAAGCCTGTTTGTGGGTTTTGTGCAATAAATGTTGCTAGAGCTATTGTGAATTTTAAGTGTAGCCCACAAATACAAATAATTCTGAATTCACCAAATACGCGCGCGTGCGCGCACACACACACACACACACACACACACACAGGAGTCTAACTCTACTTACTCTAGTGCTTAGCAATTCTTCAAATGGGAAGTGGTTAGTCTTGATCTCCTTATAAATCTCATTATAAATAATGGTTGTGTTTACACACCTGTAAATACTGGATTTTTCCCTAAAGGAGTCGTTGTTTTGGAATAGTATAAACAGAGTCAGTGTTAAGGAAGAGGATTTCTTTGTCTAGTGAAGCTTTGAGCATTTAAACAGCTGCTTGGTTTCACTCCAGAGGTGTTTGCATTTCATTGACAGATGGAGTAATTTCCAAATGGTTTTCAATCAGTGTATACTAGACATGTGGTTGAGAATTATCTCTTAAGACAGAAAAAAGAAAAATGCAATTTAACCATGGTGTCTTATTTATTTATTTATTTTTAAAGCATCTGTTATGAAGTAACTACCACGGAAACCACATGTTGGGATATGAAATTCTATGCAGTGGTGTGTATTTAAAGCTATTTATTTTCATGCCATTTGGTAATTTTTATTTGTGTGTTCTTACAATTATTTTAAAGAAGAAATAATATGTGTATCTGGAGCAAGGCTTTTTGTCCAAATTTATATCCATGTTAGTCTTTGGCTTTTCTAGGAGGTGTCAAATTTTATTTTAAGTGCTTTATATAGTTCAGATATTTACAATACTTCCAGGGATTTTTAAATAAAACCTGTAAGACATTATTATTGTTATTTTATATAGCAATGTTCACATAGATTTACCCACATGATAACCATATTTGTTTCTCATTTCTTCACATCTTCATCTGCAGCATTTTCCTTTTACCTAAAATACATCCTTAAGAATTAGTTGCCTTAGTGAGAGGATGCTGAGGCAAATTCTCTCTCTCTCTCTCCTATTTTTTTGTTTGTGTTTTAGCTTTAAAATGTTTTTATTTCACTTTGGTTCATGAAGTACAACAGATGAATGTAGAATAGCAATTTGGGAATTACTTTCTCAGCACATTTCTGATATTACCCACTGTCTCTGACTGCCACTGCAGCTGTTGATAAGTCAGCCATCCCTCATTGCTTTTTAAGCCAGAGTGAACTCTCTTCTGTGTTATCAGAATCCCTTTGGGACAGAAGGAATTTTACAGATGCTGAGAGTGCTACCTACTGAGAACCCATGGCTGTCAATCTTGCTGGAAACTGCTCTCAACTCAATAGACGCATCCTCAACAAGGTTCATGTCTTATTTTTGAAGACTTTCACTATCTAAATAGCCTTCTGATCCATGAACCAGGTGACATGAGAGATGGCAGCTTTGACTGAGGGCCGGTATAGGAAATGGCTGTGATACATGTGGTCTTGCCATTTGGGCCATTTGACTCAGCAGACCTTAAGTTATTAGATGTATCAAAGTTAGCAAAAGGTACAGAGGTGGAAGGTTAAAGCAAGTGAAATAGGAGGATCACCTTCAGGATTCTGAAGGCAATGCGACGTGCAGCACGGGTTGTGCTGCATATAGTTGCTCAGTCATATCCAACTCCTTGTGACCCCTTGGACGGCAGCCTGTCAGTCTTTTCTGTCCATGGAATTTTCCAGCCAAGAGTATTGGAGTGGGTTGTCATTTCCTCCTCTAGGGGATTTTCCCAACCTAGAGATTGAACCCAAGTCTCTTACATCTCCTACACTGGCAGGTAGCCATTACTGCTGAGCCACTGGGGAATGCCCTTTCCAAAACTTGCTAAAGTGTGCTACTTGGCCCTGGTAAAGACTAAGTGCGTGACCATAAAGCACAAAACAACTATGAGTCAAAATTTCCCATTAGGAGCTGGGTTCTGCCCAACACGCCAAATCAGGCAAACTCACAAGAAATGGACCATTTCTGGAAGTGAAATACTAGGCTCAAGCCAAGACATAGCCAGAAACACAAGGAGGTAGAGCCATGTCAACCATCATGATCTCATTAGCCCTCTTCCAATGGCAAGCTTGGTTCACGGATGGCCTATTTCTTGACCTTGAATGTGGGTCGGTATGTGGAAACTGCTGAAAATGGACTGGGGCCACACTGTATCTCCATCCAGTGATGGTCTGGAAGATAAGGTCTGTGAGGTAAAATTTCCACCATAGGCAGATATTTAGGCAACATACCTGATCTTTATGTGGAAAGAGAAATACCCTAATATTAAATGCACATGGATTCAACAAATAGCCAGTTTGGTCAGAGGCCTGGAAGAAAAAGATATTAAAAGATCAGAGACAAGAAGGTCTGGAATAGGCATATATGAATAGACTTTGGGGCTTAAAGAGAGAAGGTCTTTGCATTTGCTTTACACATTGCCACAATCACAGAATATCACCTAAGGAATCAATCAAATAGAGAGAATGACTTGGCCAGCTGATGTCAAACAGCCTGTGTCATCTGCTTTCCCAGGACTGGCATGATGAGTTTGTAAATGGAGAACCATGGTGGCAGAGAAAGGCTATACATGGACCCACAGTCATGGGTTTCTACCTACTAAAGTCCAGCAGCACTGACTAATACTTGTCCACTTACCCAAGAACATCTGTCAAGAATATCAACAGTCCACTTAATGGTAGAATTTGCCTCCATTGGTCTTTGCTGTTCTAGAAGCAACATAAATTCATTTTGACTCTACAGCACATATTCCAGGTGTGAGTTTGACTTTTCATCCACAAGGTCTCAGATAGCACTATTATTTTCAGGCTTACAAAATTCAAGCCACCCAAATGGGATTCCCTCACAGCATTACATCAGATAATTGAGCCCACTTTATGACAAATACTATGGCACAATGGGCAAATACTATGAGATCCTCTAGCTACAGGCCTGAGAGTATATGAATTCTGAGTGGTCCCAGGGATGAGAGGAGACTTAAGGTCGAAGAAGAAAAGATTTAAGGAGTCTACTCTTGTTACCGCAAGGCATGAGCAAGGCTGTGGATATCAGTAGAAAATTCTGGTACATTCCCAAAGGCTTGGCTATGCAGTTTGGGCAGACATAGCAATAGCATGTTTCATGTCAAAAGACCAAGCAGAGGTAGCAGGGACCTGAGAAGAATGTGGAGACAAACCACACCTTCCCAGTGTCATGATGCTTATACCTTCCTGGGATGGAAGGAAGCAGTGGGGAGAGCCAGGCCCAGAACAACTCTAGAGGGTGGCTTGACCTCTGAATTAATTAGTTTAAATCCCAAATGGAATGAACAAGTTTTAATTACCTGTTACTATTTAAACCAGAGAGAGCATATTATTCTTCAGTGGCAAAATTAGGAAATTTTTAACATCAGCGAAAATGGAGGCACCAAAGCTAAGTTGAGCTCATTAGTAGAAAAGGTAAAGTTACATTTCCACACAGTTAAGCTGTGACTATTTCAAAATGCTACACATATACTCTTTCCATATAAGGGTGCCCTGACAACAGCTTTCAGAACTTCCTGGTGAAAGTGAAAGTCACACAGTCGTGTCTGACTCTTTGTAACCCCATGAAATTCTCTAGGCAAGAATACTGAAGTGGGTAGTCTTTCCCTTCTCCAGGGGATCTTCCCAACCCAGGGACTGAACCCAGGTCTCTGGCATTGGAGGCGGATTCTTTACCAGCTGAGCCACAAGAGAAGAGAATCAACTCAAAATTAGCCATCATGATCCTTTCTCTTCTCTGCAGGAGACAGAATAATCAAGAAGGAGGAGGTAAATTAATCTCATTTTAAAAATATGGGCAAGCTTTCTTCCCAGCCATCCACATGTGATTTAATGATTCATTTATAGGCATATACACCTTTACAAAACCCTCTTTTTTTTTCAAAATTTTTATGGAAATATAGTTGTTCCACAATATTGTGTTAGCTCCAGGCATACAACAAAGTGATTCAGTTATATATGTATACATAGTTTTGTTTCATTCTCTTCCATCATAGGGTATTACAGGATATGAGTATAGTTCTCTGTGCTGTACAGTAGGTTCTTGTTGGTTATCTATTTTATATATAGTAAGGTATAGATTTTAGTCCCAAACTCTTAATTTATTCCTCTTCCCCCCCAAAAAAAAACATTTAAAGTTCTCCAATTCTCATCCTCATACATTACTGATGGGATTGTAAACTCATTCACCCACTATGGAAGATGGTTTTGTGCTTTTTCAATAAGTTAAACATAGAATTATCATATGATCCAGCAATACCATTCTTATGTATACTCCAAAGAATTGATAACAAATAGGCAAACAAAAGCTTAGCACAAATACCAGCGTAGCACCACTAATGATAGCCTAAAGTTGGGACAACCCAAATATCCATCAGCAGAAGAATGGGTAAATAAAATGCGGTGTACCCATACAGTGGAATATTTTTCAACCCCAAGAAGGAATGAAGCCTTGATTTATGCTACAACCCAGATGAAACTTGAAAATATGCCCAGTGAAGGAAGCCAGACACAAAAGGCCTCACATTGGATGAGTCCACTTGTTTGAAATGGTCATACCCAAAGACACAGAAAGTAGAGTTACATTTTCCAGGGGGGAAGGGGGAGTGACTTCCAATGAGTAGAGGGATGAGAATGCCCTGGAACTAGATAATGGTAGATACTCACATATATTATGGCTACACTTCAGGCCCTGAATTGTGCATTTTAAAATGATTCAGCTGGTAAATTTTATGTTATGTGTATTTTACCACACACACAAAAATAATTCTCCAAAACTCAGTTAACAGTAACTTTCCTTATTCTCCCCAAACCATTTTAGATCCCAAGGAAAGTTTCCTGCAGTTCTAACTGAAGTGGCTCACCAGCTTTTCCTTGTGGGAGGCAACCCAAGACTCTGATTGCGCTGAATAAAGTTGTTCAGCTGTTTTACAAGGAAAACACCTGGCACCAAATCCTGGGCTCTTTACAGAACTGCTCACTAAGCCTCTTCCCCAGGGTCAATTCGGGGAGAAGCACTAAGAGTCTGAACTTGTCGGTTCATGGGGAGCCACACCCAGCAGCTAATAAGTTGTTCCGAACTCTACATGCCCCATCTTAATAACTAGTTCTCCTCCCAGTTTGTAGGTTCCCATAATCATGTGGCTACTCAAATGAGAACAGCAAAAACCACTAACAATTTGGAGACGAGACAGAGTCCAGAAAAGGAAGCAAAGTCACGAAAATATAAATTTAGCTTGAGGTGTTCCATGAACACAAGGCAAAGACCTAGAATTAGGGCTTGTCCTAAATTTCAAAATTGACAAAATAGTGACTTCTCTGAAAGCAGAGTCAGTTGGGTAAGGATATCTCTCAATATCTCAGGAGAGATATCTCAAGATATATCAGAAGCTCACAGGCATTGATCAAAGAATTCAAAACTTTCGGATTTCCAAAGAAAAAAGACTCTTTGATCCATCTGGTGACAGCTGGTCAGAACAATGTGCCATAATGTTAATCTGAGAACCAATATTCAGGTTCCAAGAGCAACTACGGCTTCCTTTACCCTCAAGATGATAGTTACAAATGCTAGCCTATAAGAATTTGGCCAGTAGTCAGCAGGAAAAAAAATGTGTGTGTATAATATGTATGAAGAGGTAGGAAGGAGCCAGATAATGTAAAACCTTGAAGTCTGGGATTTCTTCTAAGTTCAATTAAAAGACATTGCAGAGTTTTAAGCAGGGAAATTGGCATCATATAATTTACATTAACAAAACACACTCTCTGGTTCTGTGGAGGATGGATGGATTGCCAAGAGCAGGAATAGTTGCCAGGACAAAAGTTCAGTGATGGTGGCTTGGACCAAGGGGCTAACAGTAGAGATCGAGGGAGGTGAGTGGATTCAGAATATATTTACGACTAGAATCTATAGGACATGGTGATGGAATAGAATGTGTGGAAGGGAAACTGAAAGGAAGGAGTCAAGAATGACTTCTAGATCAAAAGAAAGGCTGTAGCACCTGGATTTTTGGTTGCAGTAAGCAAAGCTGTAGGAAATTTATGCATTATATGTATTAAATATTTTCCTATATAATTCTATTTATACAGCTTTCCTGTGGCTCAGATGGTAAAAAAAAAACTGCCTGCAATGCTGGAGACCTGGGTTCAACCCTTGGGTTGGGAAGATCCCCTGGAGAAGGGAATAGCTACCCACTCCAGTATTCTTGCCTGGAGAATTCCACAGATAAAGGAGCTTGGTGGGCTATAGTCTATGGGGTTGCAAAGAGTCATATACAACTAACACTTTCACTTTCTATTTACAGCAAATATCTATGAGATTAGTATTGTGAATTATTTTATTATCATTGCCACTGTTGAACTTTTGCTCTGGAAAATTTTATATATATATATATATATATATAATTATATATATATACACACATATATATATAACTTCCAGTTTCTATACATACATATAGCTTTGGTACTTCTTGCATTGTCAAACAAAATTCAGGCAAGAATGTTTTAGTTTCTTGTATCACAAAACTAAAACATTGATGAAAGAGGGAATGGCATGGCAAAATAACAATTCTAATAGACAAAATGAAATAGGGAAAAAATTATGGCAAGAGAACTGCTCAGATTTTTAGTTTTGGTTGAACAAGATAATGAAGCCCATTAAAATCTCAACTTATTTGTGAAACTCAGTGTATACCTGTCTTAATAGAGCCCCGTTTATTCTCTGAAATCATACCTTTGTTTTGAAGACTGAATCATTCCAGTTACATCAGTATCTTAGAATTGTCTCTCTTTTCATATGAAAATATATTTGTTTGTAGGTAAGTGGCTAAGTAAAAATAATCTAAGAATGGCTGTTGCTTAATTGCCATAGTACATTTATTTTAAAATGCATAAAATACTTAGAAGAATAAAGGGATTACTATCCTACTATTTAGGGCTTTCCTGGTGGCTCAGATGGTAAAGAATCTGCCTGCAATGCAGGAGACAGGGGTTTGATCCCTAGGTCAGGGATCAAAGAAGGAATGGCTACTCACTTCAGTATTCTTGCCTAGAGAATTCCATGGGCAGAGGAGCCTGGCGGCTATAGTCCATGGGATCACAGAGTCCAACATGACTCAAGCAACTCAGCACACACGCGCGCACACACACACACACACACATCCTGTTAATATTGTTTTCATCACTGCTGGTGGTAAGATTCTGTAGAAACACTGGAATAGAGAGCAAGGCCATCATTAACGCTCTTAATTTCACAGCCCTCGGCCACCTGCCTGGTTCCTCCAGCTTCTTCCCCCAGACTTGGTGTCTTTTTGTACAGCCAATCTTGATGTTAGCAGAAAGAGTCAGACTTAAGTAACTGCAACATTCAGGAACCAGACTGTGTCATCTGACACAGCCCTGTTTGTTCTTTTCCAGGGAAGATTTTAAATAATCAAAAACTTTGTCTCTCTAGTCCTCTCTTTTTTAAGATTTTTTCCATTTTTTTCAGTTTCCTTTAACTTGTCCTTGTCTAACAATATTTCTAGAAATAATCCTCCTGGCTTCTCATTTTTATATAATGTAACTTGATGAAAGTGAAAAAGGAGAGTGAAAAAGTTGGCTTAAAGCTCAACATTCAGAAAACGAAGATCATGGCATCTGGTCTCATCACTTCATGGCAAATAGATGGGGAATCAGTGTAAACAGTGGCAGATTTCATTTTGGGGGGCTCCAAAATCACTGCAGATGGTGAGTGCAGCCATGAAATTAAAAGACAGTTACTCCTTGGAAGGAAAGTTATGACCAACCTAGACAGCATATTAAAAAGCAGAGACATTACTTTGCCAACAAAAGTCCATCTAGTCAAGGCTATGGTTTTACCAGGAGTCATGTATGGATGTAAGAGTTGGACTACAAAGAAAGCTAAGCACTGAAGAATTGATGCTTTTGAACTGTGGTGTTAGAGAAGACTCTTGAGAGTCCCTTGGACTGCAAGGAGATCCAACCAGTCCATCCTAAAGGAGATCAGTCCTGGGTGTTCATTGGAAGGACTGATGTTGAAGCTGAAACTCCAATACTTTGGCCACCTGATGCGAAGAGTTGACTCATTGGAAAAGACCTTCTGCTGGGAAAGATTGAAGGCATGAGGAGAAGGGGATGACCAAGGATGAGATGGCTGGATGGCATCACAGACTTGATGGACGTGAGTCTGAACTCCGGGAGTTGGTGATGGACAGGGAGGCCTGGCGTGCTGCGGTCTAATGGGTCGCAGAGTTGGACACAACTGAGCGACTAAATGGAACTGAACTAAACTTAATTTTTACAGCAAAATACCTTGCCTTTTCTTTGCTTTCCTTTAATGTGTATTCTTTCTATAAAAATTCATTTAATTTACATAGCTATTATTTTGGAACTAAAAAAACTGAGCATTTCTTCCAAAAAACTCTTTATTTTATTATTTTTTTCTTTATTTATTTTTAATATATTGCGTTTAATATATGTTTGTTATTCCCAGTAAACAATGAAGAAAGTTTTATCACATATACATAAACATTAGAATAGTATACATTTAGAATCTAAATAGAATAGTATAGTATTAGAATCTAAAAATTAGAATAGTATACATTTTCAAGAGCATTGCTTTATAGAGAACACAAAGTAATGGATTGCAATGTAATTCCTTTTTATACAATATAGACTGATTACTTTCTCTGAGATACTCCACAATTTATTTGTTGGTGGTGGTGTTCAGTCCCTAAATTGTGTTCAACTCTTTGCCACCCCATGGACTGTAGCCCTCCAGGCCCCTCTGTCCACAGGATTCTCCAGGCAAGAATACTGGAGTGGGCTGCCATGCCCTCCTCTAGGAGATATTCCCGACCCAGGGTTCAAATCTGCTTCTGTTATGTCTCCTGCATTGGCAGCTCTTTACCACTTTCCATTCATGTGTATTCTTTCTATAAAAATTAGAAAGAGAAACACCAATACAGTACATCAGCACATAGTAAGTAAGTAAGTGAAGTCACTCAGTCGTGTCCGACTCTTTGTGACCCCATGGACTGCAGCCCACCAGGCTCCTCAGTCCATGAGATTCTCCAAACAAGAATACTGGAGTGGGTTGCCATTTCCTTCTCCAGGGGATCTCCTGACCCAGGGATCGAACCTGGGTCTCCCGCATTGGAGGCAGACGCTTCAACCTCTGAGCCACCAGGGAAGTCCATCAGCACATATATATGGAATTTAGAAAGACAGTAACGATGACACTATAAGCAAGACAGCAAAAGAGACACAGATATAAAGAATAGACTTTTGTACTATGTTGGGAAAGGTGAGGGTGGGATGATTTGAGAGAACAGCATTGAAACATGTATATTACCAGATGTAAGACAGATGACCAGAGCCAGTTCAATGCATGAAGAAGGGCACTCAAAGCCAGTGCTCTGGGACAACCCAGAGGGATGGGGTGGGGAGAGAGGTTCCATGGGGGATTCATGTCAATGTATGGCAAAAACCACCACAATATTGTAAAGAAATTATCCTCCAGTTAAAATTAATAAATTAATTTAAAAATTAGTTTAATTTACATAGCTATTATTTCAAGAACAAAAGAAATTGAGCATTTCTTCCAAGAAAAACTCTTTATTCTTAATATTAAAGAAATATCCTTAATATTAAAGAAATTAGTTCTTTAATAAAGAGTTTTTAATAAAATACTCTTTAATAAAACATTATTAAAGAGTCTTTTACCACTAGCAGCACCTGGGAAACCCCTAGGGGTTCTACTATTAATGAAAACAAATCATATTGTTTGCATGAAATTCAAGTAGTTCTGACTTTTGAGTAGAATGCCTCTGTTGGTATCTTTCCATACCTTTAGGTATTTATTTATTCAAAGTAACTTTTAGTGACCAAAGAGATATACTCTGAATATGTACACATATTCCTTCAAAGGAAATAAATATGTCTTCTACATTGTTTAATGTCTTCTGTCTCATGTGACTAGTGAATTTAGGGGGCTGGGTGGGAAGTAAAGATGAAAGTGTGTATGAAAAGTCTATAAGTATTTCTTCATAGCATAAATATAGAAAAGGGTTAGAATCTTCATCTGTTGAAATTCTTATGATTTTAAAGCACAAACCTGAATCTGATATCAGTGTCAGTGCTTATTAAATATATTATATATTTCACATCATAAGCTACAACAAAGTATGTTTTTAAAAAGTCATTTAGAGCATAATATCACATGACTTAAATAGGTAATCATTTAATTATTAATCTCATTCCCCATCTATATAATGTTCAGTTTTTATTTTCTTTTAATGACACAAGGGAAATCTCTCAAGAACTGAATGAATCAGGTCAAAACTGGGGCCATGATGATTTACTTATCTATCCCTAATTCAATATGCAGTTCATTATTTCAGTTAAAGTATAATGAAAATCTTAATTCCATATAAATATTTCAGAGGACCAGATACTAGCTATGCACTCAATCATGAGATATTATCTTTTAGCCTATTTAATATATCTCTACTTCAATTTAGTGTTACAGTTCCCAGGCCCTCAGTGTGTCCTATTCTGAATGCTGAAAATATCTTTAGCTTAATCTGGTATTTTTGCTTGAGTCAGATAATTTATTCTTCAGTGTGACATGCTTCCCTCAAGTTATGAAGGAAAAGATTTTCAAAAATAGGTGTAGCCAAAAAAAAAGAAAAGAAAAAAATTCCCTCATGTCTCCAAGTAAGTCAAGGCTATGACTCTTCCAAGTGATAAACTAGCTACCTTCTGGGGCATGCTAGGGTCTCATTTTTATAATTCATCTTATAATTAGCCATGCTTGGTGATTTTCAGCACAATGTCAGACTATATGTCATGACAAGGATAGTTTAAAATTTACTGAGGTCTGCTTCTAGAAAACTGTGTACCTTATAAGTAAGAGAGGATGATTTTATACAATAGTAATGAAGGCCAGACATGGAAAGGGCAATCTGCTAGGCCACGAGTAACCAAAACATGGTCTTTTTTTTTCCAAGGAGGTTACAGTTCAGTAGGAGTGGATATAAATCATGATGATACAGTGTGTGGTCTACATGGAAAATGCATGTCTAAAGACTGATTAATTTTGACTGGAGAAGGGGTTGAGAAAAGCTTCCCAGAAGGAAGTAACCTGAATTTGGCCTCGGAGGATAATTAAGCACAAAGAAGGGAGGAGAAACCTTGAAGGCTGGGATTGGTAATTTCAACAAAGATGCAGAGTCAGGAGAAAAGTAAGGCATATTTAAGGAGCACAGTTGTTCATTACAGGTAAAATACATGGTGACTCGGAGAGCATAAGGCCAGACTTTGGGTAGAAAGAGGGCAGAAATGCTGAAGGGCCTGAGGAACAGACAGAGGAATGTAAATCCTGTTCTATAATCAGTGCTCTAAGCAGGGAAACAGCACAATCAGTTTGGAGTTTGGCAAAGATAGTTCTAATGGCAGTGTCTATAGGCAATTAGGACGGAGAGAGAGAAGAAGCCAGGCAAAGCAGTGGAAAGTCAGTTGCAGTTGTGTGGGTGAGAGGAAACGAGGTAAAGGGGCTTGAACTGAGGAAGTGGTAATGAAAACCAAAGACAGGAGGTCTTCTGAAAACAGAAGACAGGAGGTGATTCAACAGATTGGTTAGTTCAGTTCAGTTCAGTCACTCAGTCGTGTCTGACTCTTTGCAACCCCATGGACTGCAGCATGCCAGGCTTCCCTGTCCATCACCAACTCCCAGAGCTTTCTCAAACTCATGTCCATCGAGTCAGTGATGCCATCCAACCATCTCATCCTCTGTTGTCCCCTTCTCCTCCTGACTTCAATCTTTCCCAGCTTCATGGTCTTTTCCAGTGAGTCAGTACTTTGCATCAGGTGACCAAAGTATTGGAATCTCAGGTTCAGCATCAGTCTTTCGAAGGACTGATCTCCTTTAGAATGGACTGGTTGGATCTCCTTGCAGTCCAAGGGACTCTCAAGAGTCTTCTTCAACACCACAGTTCAAAAGCATCAGTTCTTCAGTGTGAAGCTTTCTTTATAGTCCAACTCTCATATCCATACATGGCTACGGGAAAAACCACAGCTTTGACTAGATGGAACTTTGTTGGCAAAGTAATGCCTCTGCTTTTGAATATGCTATCTAGGTTGGTCATAGCTTTCCTTCCAAGGAGCAAGCAGCTTTTAATTTCATGAGTCACCAATGCAGTGATTTTGGAGAAGGAAAATAAAGTCTCTCACTGTTTCCATTGTTTCCCCATCTATGAAATGATTGGACTGGATACCGTGATCTTAGTTTTCTGAATGTTGAACTTTAAGCCAACTTTTTCACTCTCCTCTTTCACTTTCATCAAAAGGCTTTTTAGTTCCTCTTCACTTTGTGTCATAAGGGTGGTGTCATCTGCATATCTGAGGTTATTGATATTTCTCCTGGCAATCTTGATTCCACCTTGTGCTTCCTCCAGCCCAGCGTTTCTCATGATGTACTCTGCATAGAATTTAAATAAGCAAGGTGACAATATATAGCCTTGACATACTCCTTTTCTTATTTGGACCAGGCTGTTGTTCCATGTCCAGTTCTAACTGTTGCTTCCTGACCTGCATATAGGTTTCTCAAGAGGCAGGTCAGGTGGTCTGGTATTCCCATCTCTTTCAGAATTTTCCACAGTTTATTGTGATCCACACAGTCAAAGGTTTTGGCATAGTCAATAAAGCAGAAATACATGTTTTTCTGGAACTCTCTTGCTTTTTCCATGATCCAGCAGATGTTGGCAGCTTGAACATCTGGAAGTTCAGGTTTCACGTACTGCTGAAGCCTGGCTTGGAGAATTTTGAGCATTACTTTACTAGTGTGTGACATGAGTGCAATTGTGCGGTAGTTTGAGCACTCTTTGGCATTGCCTTTCTTTTGGATTGGAATGAAAACTGACATTTTCCAGTCCTGTGGCCACTACTGAGTTTTCCAAATTTGCGGGCATATTGAGTGCAGCACTTTCATAGCATCATCTTTCAGGATTTGAAATAGCTCAACTGGAATTCCATCAGTTCCACTAGCTTTGTCATGGTGATGCTTTCTAAGGCCCACTTGACTTCACTTTCCAGGATGTCTGGCTCTAGGTGAGTGATCACACCATCGTGATTATCTGGTTCGAGTGACATGAGTGCAATTGTGCGGTAGTTTGAGCACTCTTTGGCATTGCCTTTCTTTTGGATTGGAATGAAAACTGACATTTTCCAGTCCTGTGGCCACTACTGAGTTTTCCAAATTTGCGGGCATATTGAGTGCAGCACTTTCATAGCATCATCTTTCAGGATTTGAAATAGCTCAACTGGAATTCCATCAGTTCCACTAGCTTTGTCATGGTGATGCTTTCTAAGGCCCACTTGACTTCACTTTCCAGGATGTCTGGCTCTAGGTGAGTGATCACACCATCGTGATTATCTGGTTCGTGAAGATCTTTTTTGTACAGTTCTTCCGTGTATTCTTGCCACCTCTTCTTAATATCTTCTGCTTCTGTTAGGTCCAGACCATTTCTGTCCTTTATCGAGCCCATCTTTGCATGAAATGTTCCCTTGGTGTCTCTGATTTTCTTGAAGAGATCTCTAGTCTTTCCCTTTCTGTTGTTTTCCTCTATTTCTTTGCATTGATTGCTGAGGAAGGCTTTCTTATCTCTTCTTGCTATTCTTTGGAACTCTGCATTCAGATGCTTATATCTTTCCTTTTCTCCCTGGCTTTTCACCTCTCTTCTTTTCACAGCTATTTGTAAGNTCCACACAGTCAAAGGCTTTGGCATAGTCAATAAAGCAGAAATAGATGTTTTTCTGGAACTCTCTTGCTTTTTCCATGATCCAGCAGATGTTGGCAATTTGATCTCTGGTTCCTCTGCCTTTTCTAAAACCAGCTTGAACATCTGGAAGTTCACAGTTTACATACTGCTGAAGCCTGGCTTGGGGAATTTTGAGCATTACTTTACTAGTGTGTGAGATGAGTGCAATTGTGCAGTAGTTTGAGCATTCTTTGGCATTGCCTTTCTTTGGGATTGGAATGAAAACTGACCTTTTCCAGTCCCGTGGCCACTGCTGAGTTTTCCAAATTTGCTGGCATATGGAGTGCAGCACTTTCACAGCATCATCTTTCAGGATTTTAAACAGCTCAACTGGAATTCCATCACCTCCACTCACTTTGTAGCGATGCTTTTAAGGCCCACTTGACTTCACATTCCAGGATCTGGCTCTAGGTGAGTGATCACGCCATCATGATTATCTGGGTCGTGAAGCTCTTGTTTGTACAGTTCTTCTGTGGTCTTGCCACCTCTTCTTAATATCTTCTGCTTCTGTTAGGTCCCTACCATTTCTGTCCTTTATCGAGCCCATCTTTGCATGAAATGTTCCCTTGGTATCTCTAATTTTCTTGAAGAGATCTCTAGTCTTTCCCATTCTGTTGTTTTCCTCTATTTCTTTGCACTGATCACTGAAGAAGGCTTTCTTATCTCTTCTTGCTATTATTTGGAACTCTGCATTCAGATGTTTATATCTTTCCTTTTCTCCTTTGCTTTTTGCTTCTCTTCTTTTCAAAGCTATTTGTAAGGCCTCTCCAGACAGCCATTTTTCTTTTTTGCATTTCCTTTCCATGGAGATGGTCTTGATCTGTGTCTGCTGTACAGTGTCATGAACCTCTGTCCAGAGTTCATTAGGCACTCTATCTATCAGATCTTGTCCCTTAAATCTATTTCTCACTTCCACTGTATAATCATAAGGGATTTGATTTAGGTCATACCTGAATGGTCTAGTGGTGTTGCCCACTTTCTTCAATTTAAGTCTGAATTTGGCAATAAGGAGTTTATGATCTGAGCCACAGTCAGCTCCTGGTCTTGTTTTTGTTGACTGTATAGAACTTCTCCATCTTTGGCTGCAAAGAATATAATCAATCTGATTTCAGTGTTACAGATAGTGTAAGCTTCAGCAGATCTCATTGTTTTGGACTTCAGTCTCCTCAGCTGTAGAGTTTTATAATATTGTGTATTATACTAGAAACATAGCAGTTACTTTGAATTTGTGAGTTAAATGCCGAAAAGCATGTTGATAGCTTCATGCAGTGGCTGTACATAGTAGTGGTGAATAAATGGTAGCAGTTTATTTACACTCAGGGCCCTTTAGGCCCACTTGTCTGCTCAACAGTACTGAAAGCCTTGTCTGAGAGACCTGGTAATGAAACCTCCTAAAGAACCCATACGAAGAACTTGTCATTGGTATTTGGGCCCTTATCGGGAATACTCAAAAGATTGCTAGAAGATCCTTCTAAAAATTTTCTCAGATTATGAGGTGGGGTGAATGTTATGGAGAATCTCTTGTGCATTATTTTTCTGTTATTATCAAATAACATGAAATATACTGAAGTAGAATGGGTTCTAGTGCTCTGATCAGATGGCTTCTGGCGACAAAAGATTGTTGAGCAGAAGTGATTATCATTTTGGTTAGGAACTGATTCTTAGGATGCCACCATATCAGTAAAGGGGTTAAATTTCTTTGGCTTTTTTCAATTATGTGTACAATAAATCATGATTTTCTGTGCTTGAGGGGAGAATTGTCCTATTGATGTGGAACCTCTTCTTTTTAAACCTAGTGAAAATGAGCCAATTTTTTTTTTTAAGTAGTCACCAACAGTTCTGTTCTCATCACCGAGGAATCTGTTTACATACACACATTTTTACACATCAGTCAGATTTATTATTTACATATTTAATTAAGATATTTTCATTAAAACAATATTTTATGGATAACTTAGTTATAGCAAGAAAGATTTTCATTTAGAATAGTCATAGGATGCTTCTTTTTAAAATAAATGTTTACAAAGGAAAAATAAGAGAACTGACTTAATAACATTTTTAAATCCAATGAAGTAAAATAGAAGAGTGAGTGGCTCACAAATATGACAAAAACATAAACTTTACAGCATCTGAACTCCTTGACATGGCCTCTGTACCGGGTTCAGCAGTGTTTCCCAAACTAAATTTCATGACCATCTGGAATATCAGAATGTAACCTTATTTGGAAATAGTCTTTGTGGATAGTTAGCTAAGATGTGGTCATATTGAATTAGGGAGGCCCTAAATCCAATGACTTCCTTATAGAAGACCATGCATAGACACATGGGGGGAAGGGTCTGTGACAATAGAGGCGGAAATTGGAATGACGTGGTACAAGCCAAGGAACCCCAAGGATGGCCAGAAGCTAGGAGAGAAACAAAAGACAAATTTCTCTCAGAGCCTTCTGAAGGAATTGACCCCATTGAAACTTGATTTTTGACTTCTGGCCTCCAGAACCATGAGACTAGATTTCTGTTATTGATATTTTGAGGCACCTGGTTTGTGGTAACTTGTTAGAGCAACTAGTATGAAACTAATACAGCCTCCCTTCCCAGGTCTGCCTATTATACTCATTCTTAATATTTTCTGAAGATGCATGGTGCTTCTCAGGCTTCTCTTCCAGGCCTTTTCCTCTGATTGGAACGCACCTTATCTTCTCCTTTTTCTTCTTCTCTCACACCATCTGTTTGTAGACCCTGCTCAAATTCACTGCCTCAGAATCCTTTCCTCCTCTGCTCTCCTACTTCATCTGTGCACAGTCCATCCTTTGTGTCCTGTTGTATTTTCTGTTCCCAAGATGTTGTACATAGTTTGTTCTGTGTCTGCATTTCTAGTAACTTATGTTCTTCTTGGGAGCTGGGGCAGTTTTATCTTTATACGTTTCCTACTTTGGCTATGATGGGCACTTAATTGACTTCCGTTAAATATTCAATTAGTGAAAGTTTCTCTTTTGTTGTTGCTGTTTCTGTCTTTTAAAGTGAAAGTGAAAGTGAAAGTGAAGTCGCTCAGTAGTGTCTGACTCTTTGAGACCCCATGGACTGTAGCCTACCAGGCTTCTCCGTCCATGGGATTTTTCAGGCAAGAGTACAGGAGTGGGTTGCTATTTCCTTCTCCAGGGATCTTCCTGACCCAGGGATCAAACCTGACTCTCCCACATTGCAGGCAGACACTTTATTGTCTGAGCAACCAGGGAAGCCCTCTGTCCAAGCCTATTTCTTTCATTCTTTTTGGAAGATGTGTACAGAAATGAATGTTACTTTGAGAGATAGAGACACAGACATAGAGAACAAACATTTGGATATCGAAGAGGGAAGGAGAATGTGGAATGAATTGAGAGATTGGGATTGATATATATTTATACTAATATGTATAAAACAGATAACTAATGAGAACCTGCTGTATAGCACAGGGGATTCTACTCAATACTCTGTGGTTTCCTAAATGGGAAGAAATCCAAAAAAGGAGATATATGTATATGTGTAGCTAATTCACTTCGCTCTACAGCATAAACTAACACACCATTATAAAGCAACTATACTCCAATAAAAATTAATAAAACATTTGTTAAAAAAGGATGCTACTTGGATATAAAAACAGGCCATTTTGAGATACAAAGTTAGCCTTTGCTGTTAGAAACTAGTCTTGCTGTTAGAAACTGCTATTTTAAATTTGTTTAATTTAGAAGTTAATTTTATTTTATGAGGTTAAATAGAGTAAAAGGAATAAGCCAATAAGTAACTGTCTTGAAATTCTGGAGATGATCTCACTGAAGGCTCTTAAAAGTAAGGTCATTGTCAGCAAATCAGAGAAATATTGAGGTGAGTTCACCATATTAAATCCATGAAAAGCTTTTATGCCTAGAATTATTCTTCATGATTTCTTACCACAGGTATGGGAAATGGGTTAAGGGAAAAATTTTGGAGAAGAGATCGAAAACATTTTTTAATCCAGAATCAGTTGAGAGTGATAAGATAGCTGTCATTTAAAGACTGAGAAAGGACTTTAAGGAAAGAAAAGGAATTACAAAAGTAGAAGACCAAGTATTTCAAGGATTCTATCTATTTTATTATCCTGTGTTTTTAGAACTATCTTCTGACATCACAGCATTGACCAGTAGTTATGATAATTTATTATTCACAAAAGGGAGGAAAAACATTGACTCCAACAGGTTCTTATACCATAAGCCAAAATCCCAATGAGATTATGCATTTGAAAAACTGTGGTTGTGTTCTTAAATACCAGTTTTATGTAGGGAAAGAAAAAATATTACCAACGTGGCTTTTGGTAATAAATTTAGGTTTCCTGAAAGTTAGATGTAGTTGTAAACTGGCTTTCTATGGGCTCTGTCAGAAAAAGTTTTTACAGAGTTTTTTTTTTTTAATCTGTAGGTGAAGTGGTAAGGAACCCGCCTGCTAATAAGTGGGAGACATTGGCTCTTTTTCTGGGTCAGAACGATCTTCTAGAGGAGGAATGGCATCCCACTCTAGCATTTTTGCCTGGGAAATCCCATGAACAGAGGAGCCCGGTGGGCTACAGTCCATGGGGTTGTAAAGAGTTGGACATAGTAACTAAACAACAATAAGAAGAAAGGATCACCCCTCTGCCAGAGGTGTTCTGGCTGCTTTCACTGGCTTGCTTCTTATATGTAGCCTCTACCAGTGAGTCTCGGATTACCCTGCCAAAAGAATATTTCAGGAATTGCAGTTCTCCTTTTTATTTTTTGGGGTGATGCTCATTTCTAGCATTATCTAAAACTTCTAGTGCATACACCCCAGTAAAATTCATTAAGAGAGGAAAGAATTTGATGAGCTGCTTCTGACAGTCTAAGGCTACAAATAAAGACAGTTGATGGTTTTTGGGTTTAGATTCTGTTAGTTGTCTATTGGAGAAGGCAATGGCACCCCACTCCAGTACTCTTGCCTGGAAAATCCCATGGACGGAGGAGCCTGGTAGGCTGCAGTCCATGGGGTCGCTAAGAGTTGGGCATGACTGAGCGACTTCACTTTCACTTTTCACTTTCATGCATTGGAGAAGGAAATGGCAACCCACTCCAGTGTTCTTGCCTGGAGAATCCCAGGGACAGAGGAGCCTAGTGGGCTGCCATCTATGGGGTCTCACAGAGTCAGACATGACTGAAGTGACTTAGCAGCAGTAGCAGCAGTTGTCTATTGCCCAAAACTTTTAAAAGATTTTTTTCTTATGATTCTATGGGTTGAGGGAGTGGACTTATTTAGCTGGGTGGTTTTTCTTCCTCATGATGTCAACTATGGTTACTCAGTTCTCTGCATTCAGTTGGCATCTTGGCTGGACTAGAAGTTTCGGGAAAACTTCACTCCAATGTCTTATGCTTTGCTGTTTCTCCATGTGTCCTCTTCATGTGGCTAGCTAGGGTCTCCTTAACAGCATGGTAGTCTCAGGTTAGTCAGACTTCTTAAACTGAGCTGGCTTCAAGAGGAAAATCAGCAGTTGCCAAGAGTTTAGAGTCTAGGCTTGATCTGGCACTGTGTCACTGCCACCCTCGGTGCAAGCCCAACCCAAATTCAGGGAAGGTGAGTAGACTTGCCTTTCTGACAGGAAGAGTGACTTGCTGTTTTTACAGGAAGGGAAACAATTGAAGGCAGCCATATTTGAAGGCTATCTAACACAGGCTCATTGCTACTTAAATTAGTACTACTTAATTTAGTAGTTTAATTTTTCTCATACAAATTCAGCTCCCTTTGAGTGATTTTACATTCAGTTGCCAATTTCAGTCAGCATATTCTGGTCCTTTTGGAAAGGTGGTCCTAATTATTAATAATTGATATTGTGTAGTTAGATCTTACTAAATGCTCAGCTGTGACTTCAGTTCTTTATGTATATGATCAAGTCCTTAAAACAACTCTGTGAGAAAGATATTATTTTATTTTAATAAAAAACTGAAATATTGAGCAAGCAAGAGCAAGCAAGCAACTTGGTCAAGTTCTCACAATTTATAAAGTTGTAGAGCCAGGTTTGAAAACTAGAGCATCTTTAAGCTTGGTGCTTTTGCATTGAAAAGTGATAGGTCCATTTTGAAATTTCTATTCAAAACTGCTGTCAAATCCTGCTACACCAAACTTGTTGATTTCCCTGAATTCTGCTCACAGAATTTCCTTGAAATAGATATTTCTATTCTCGGCATGCAGACCAGGACAAAGGTCTATGAGATGTTTTCACCTTTTTGATTTATGGAGTCTCTAAAAGCAGAATTATTTTGGGGGGACTTCTGCAGTTCTTTACTGGGCTTCCCTTGTGGCTCAGACAGTAAGGAATCTGCCTGCAATGTGGGAAACCTGGGTCAATTCTTGGACTAAGAAGATCCGCTGGAGGAGGGCATGGCAACCCATTACAGTATTCTTGCCTGGAGAATCCCCATGGGCAGAAAAGCCTGGAGGGCTAGAGTCAGTGGGATTGTAAAGAGTCAGACATGACTGAGCAACTAAGCACAGCAGTTCTTTACACCAACCCTAGAATCCTTCCCATGTTCACGTACTACCACCTGAGCAGTATGGAAGATATTTCCACATCCCCAGGTCTTACTATTTTCTTGTCCAATATTAGCATATCTTAATTATATTTTTACTGCTGAAGTATTAGGCTGAGGCTGTCCAGAATACAGAGAATTTTTCAGTAGGTTAAACAAATATAAGACTGGCTTTTACTATTTTAAGTGTTAGATTCTTGTCATGTTCTCGTGTGAACTTTAGTCTGTTAAATTCTCTACTACATTCCTTCGGGCCATTAGTACTTTCTGAGCCTTTCTGTAATTCACTTTGATGTTAATATTTTATGTTTCTGGTCATGTATTTACTGTTCACCATCATTAAAAATAGTTAAATTGCTCAATCACAGGCTTTGGATTTTTATTATAATTCTTTAATTCCCTGAAACCTGTTTCTGTGATAAAAATGCCAAATATATCCAGAAATTTGGATGTTTAAATATTGCAATTCTCTTACAGTTTTTTATTTTTCAGAGGGTATAAGAATTTAGAACTGGTAAAGATCATAAAAAGGCCATTAAAAGTTTGACTTCCACCTTTTATACCATGAGTGAAAGAGTTGGATAGGCATGATGACACCATATTCTTATTTCAATACCTGGGTGGAGATTTTAATTCAAGGTTGAAATTGGTGCTGTATCTTAGACCTAAAATACTGGAGGATGAAATCTGCTTTGTCTGGTATTAGTATAACCACTCCTACTTTCTTTCAATTTATATTAGTATAGAATATCTTTTTCATCTTTTTACTTTTTTTTTTTGCAGCAACAGCAGCATGAAGTTTGGTGTTACCTCTTTTTTCTCCTAATGTAATTATCCCTACTTTTTAGTTGTGTTTTTACAGACTTTTTTTCGTTTAATATGGTTCTTGGTATAATTGTGTTGAAATGACTATCTTGCTTTTTTTTTTTTTTGTATGTCCCTTCTCTTCTGTGTTCCTTTTATACTCCATTTCTTCTTTCTTTCAGAGTAGTATTTTTATGGTTCTTTATTATCTCCTTTGTCTTATTATATCTATTTTGCTGGTTGTTTTGGGGTTTATGTTATATATCTTTAATATTTCATAGTCATTCTTTGCTGTTGTACACTTACACTATAAGAGACTGACAAGAGTATACTTTCATTTTTCTTCCCTTTCCTGGCCTTTAAGCTATTGTCGTACCTTTCATTTTTGTGTATGTTGAAATGCATACAAAATCTTGTTACTATTTTTTTTTTGGCTTTAAATATTTGATTATCTTTTAAAGATCTAAAATTTAAAAGTCTTTATATTTACATTTGTAGTTTCTGTTTCTAATGCTCTTCTTTCTTTTGTGTACATCCACGTTTCCATCTGGTATCATTTTCATTCTGTTTGAAGCACTTTATTATTTCTTGTCATGCAGGTCTATTGGTTTTTATTTCTTTCAGTTTTTTATGTTTAGATTGGTCTTTGTTTCACTTTCATTTTTCTATTTTCACTGTCTTCTCCTTGCTTCCCTCTTCCCCACCCTAGTCTGCACTTTAAAAGTATTGTACTGTTTCCTCGCTTACCTTGCTTCCGATGAAAACTCTGGTTCTCCTCCTTTGTACATAAGGTGTCTTTTTCCCTCCCTCCTCTGACTACTTTGCACATTTTCCTTTTTATCGCTGATCTTAAGCAATTTGCTTATGATGTGTCTTAGTTTTCTTCACTTTTCATAATTATGGTTGGAGTTCACTGAACTCCTTGGGGGTTTCCTCCCCACAAGGAATTTATTTTGGTAGACCTGGGGATGGGAAGGGCCCTGTGCCTAAAAGAAGGTACTGGGCTTCCTGATGGTGAAGCATGGCTGATGCTGGTGATGTAGGACCCAGTAGAGGCAGCAGCAACTTGATTTTGTAATTGTGAAACTTTTTGGCCATTGGCAGATGGCACCTTTTGGCTGTGATCTCCTCCACCATCATGATCTGGATTGAGTGCTGGACCTCCGTGAACTGATAACACTGAGTGACATTGCCTGTGGTAGTCAGGTCCCCGTAAACCTGGTGCATGTGGGTGCCACTGCAGGAGCTGTAGGCAGTCAGATGCTAAAGTTCCTCACCTGACGGCGGATTTCTTGAACATCTGCCTACAGGAGACAGTTTCCCTGAAGAATTCATCTTCTTCAGTTGAGATGCAAAGTATTAGAATTTGGAACTTGGCATAATTAGGTGCAGAGATGCAAAGATTTTTATTTGATAGAGGGGTGATAAGTGGCATTTGAGGGTGGGCAGGGAGGCTCCCCCCCGCACCTTGTACTCTCATAGTGTGCCTGAGGCCTTCATGACACTCTCTCCATGCTGGCCACCACACACAAAAGGCTTATAATTTTTTCAAATTAGAAAAACTTAGCCATTATTTTTTCAAATATTTTTGCTCCCTGCCCTCAGGGATGCCAGTTATATTTAGCCATTTGAGGTTGTCTCATGGTTCACTGGTGCTTTGTTCACTTATTCCTTGCATGTGTCTTTTCCTGTCTGTTTCATTTTGGATGGTTTCTATTGCTATACCTTGTAGTTTATTAATCTCTTCTAATCTCCTGTTAATCCCATACACTATATTTGTTATCTCATGTGTTACAATTTTCATATCTAGAAGTTTAATATGTGTTTCTTCTTAATACCTTCTAGGTCTCCATTTAACATGTTCAGTCTTTCCTCTATCACTTTCCCTTGATAATTCTGTCAGTTTTTGATTTTATAGTTTGAAGCTATATTGTGTTAGCATACAGGTTAATACTTTGTGCATGCATTTATACATGTGTGTGTCCAAGTATATGTATTTTTGTGTGCACACATGCACATGTACATATACCCCCCCACACACACACACATACATATAAATGAAATCTTCTTGTGGAATTTTTCTTCTGTTTCTTTTAAAACTTTTTGCTTTAATTTGTACTTTGATACTAAAATTACTAAAAATCACTAAATTAATATTTTCCTCTGGTTAGTATTTGCCTTGCCAATCTTTCCTGTATTCTTGTTTTTAATCTTTCAAGCTCTGTTTTCTCTTCTAAGCATTATAGAACTGAAATTAATTTTGTTTATTCTAATATTAGTCTTTGAATTAGAAATATTATCTGTTTATGGTGTTTTAGTCTTAGTCATCACAAAGAATTAGACAGAGTTGTAAAAATAGCTATGGTGGGAGAAGCAAAGACCTTTGAGAACTTTTACGAAAGTCTTGTTTTTAGGTCCCAATTTTAATTTTTTCTGGCTTTCTTTCTTGAATAGAGGCTTGAATTCAAGTGATTCCCATCAAATCATCTTTCTTCTTGGCATGTAGGCCTGAAAATGCTAATGGAGAAAAATGATCTTACTTTCCTAAGGTTTTCACACTTTCCCAGCCTCCTGTCTCACATGACAATGGATCTTTTAAAGCATTTATAAACAGTATTATTTTGTATTTTGAAAGTTAATTTTAAGCAATGTCAATTTGTAAAAATATATATATATATATTTCTTAGTGTATTGATTTCTGATTGTCTCCATTTTCTTTAGTTTATGAAGTTGCTCCTTTTGGACATTTGTTTTTAGTTTACTTGATCAGTGTAGGGGTGAAATTTTTTATTCTGATAGACTATATACTGTTCAGGGTCATTTATAATAAATACAGGGTAACATGCCTATTACATAAAAATAAAATAGTTTTTGTGAAATGAATTGGAAGATGTGGCATAATTAGACAGTAGGCATTTGTATTCTCCTATTATCACTTTAGAGTGGCAAAAAAAAAAAAAAAATGGAGGTAATTTATTTCATCTTGGTAATGCTCCTTCTTTCTGGTCCAACAATTTATCAGAAATGTTAATCCAGCAAGCAGTAAGTTTGGGGGGGGGGTGAGAGAGGGGATTTAAAATTAGCCTGGAAATATTGCACAACTCATTAAAAATGTAATCATGCGTAAAATGAGATCAATGAAAATTTATCTAAAAGTGCAAGGAAAAGGCATTTTCTAGTATGATACTGGATTTAATAGACTGGATTTTAATTTAGTCAGTTTGCTACAAAAAAATCCCTCCAGGCTAAATAAAACAGTTTTCCCTCCCAGTTATTGTACAGACAGCTAATTTTCAACCCTTTCCTTCTGATATTCAATCTTATCTCTTGCTGCGTACGGGTTTCACTATATTGCAGAATTTGTTTTCTTTACATTTTCCATTACTGCTTTCATTTGCATGATAAATGATTAGAAGTAGAAACAGGAAAAAAACTATGCAGAACATTTCTTTATTAATTTTGTTTAAATTAGAGTAACTTTTTTTATTCATCCTCCTCCCTCCCTCCCCTTTTTAGTATTTTATTGCAGAGGTAGAGAATTGGGTTGCAGTGTTTTCCTTGTGCTTTTTTCATATAACATTTTATTTTTTTCTTATGTTTGTAGTTTACATTTTGGTTCCTACCTTATGCAGTTAATGATATTGATGAATTCTTCTCTTAAAAGACATCCTTGTGTCTGACTCTGAGTCTAAGGTATAGGTGTGTAATTTATGTTGACATTGATGACATTAAGTGCTTTGAAGATTTATTTTTGCAGACAATATCATCACAATTCTTAAGCAATAAATACAGTTTTTAAAATTGAGTTTCATTTATGTCTTCTCCCCCTTCTATCTTAGCTACTTTTCTAGTCTGATAATTTAGAATTATGAAATGATGTAACTAACTAAACACATTAATGAAAACTTTCTGTTGTTTTCCTTTTTCCCAAAGTTGTAAATGAAAATAGGCTATCTTTATTAATAAAAATTTGTCTGCACAAAACTTGCCTGAGCAAAAATTAGTTTGTAAGCCTGAATGAATGGTTCCAGCAATATTTGTTTGTAACAGAAGAATCTTATGATCATTTTACGATAACTCACATAGCTTTTTCTTTTCTTATTATACAAACTTTATGTAAATACTTCCCTGTTGTTAAAAAAAAATTCAAACATTGCTGTTAATGTTGTTTTGATTATTCTTCCTATCCTTCTCTTACCTAAAATGAACACACTAGTCCTCAGCTATTCTTCCTGACATTTTTCTCTGTAAAATAGACCTATACCTGAAGAAATGAAAAGTGAAAGTGTTAGTCACTGAGTCTTGTCTTACTCTTTGTACCCCATGGACTGTGGCCCACCAAGCTCTGTCCATGGGATTTCCCAGGCACAAATACTGGACTGAGTTGCTATTTCCTTCTCTGATAAATTGGTTTTAATTTCTGTTAAATTATTCTAAGATGAATGATATTACAATGTTTTAATTTTTCTGCATTTTCTTATTTTACTTAACATTATATCTTAGATAATTTTCCATATCAATATATACAACTCTATTCTGTTGAACTGTTGAGTAGTATTCTATGACATGGAGCTAGGAAGATCTGGAAGGAACCTAAGCATCAATTTTTAGGAGAGGGTTGACAAACAATGGGGCAATAAGAACCTTTGTGCATACTTCTGTGCACAGTGGAAATGCTTTTGTGGGGAAGACGGCAAGAAGTAGGAGGGTAGGGTCTTTGAATGTCCCTAAATTTTCCTCTGAGTACTGTTAGAAGGTGGCTCAGTGGAAGAAGGTGCCTGTCAATGAAGGAGCTGCCAGAGATGCAGGTTTGATCCTTGGCTCTGGAAGGATTCCTATCCAAATGTTCCTATCCTTTGGAATAGGAAATGGCAACCCACTCCAGTATTCTTGCTTGGAAAATGCCATAGACAGAGGAGCCCGGTGGGCTACAGTCCATGGGGTCACAAAGAGTCAGACATGATTGAGCATATACGTACTGTTTATCTAAATCTTATGCTTTAACAATTGTCTCATTGTCATTCATTTCTAAGTAGTTTGTGAATTCTATATTGATTTTTCTCTTAAACATGAGTTATTGTCAAGGGGAAAGTTTCTAAGTCTATAGATTTTTGGGGCTATCTTTTGATGATGAATCTAATTTTACTACTTCATTGTGATCAATCAATATGGCTTTGTATGATTTCTGCTTTACAGGAGTCAATGAGATTTTTCTTCATGATCTAATATGTGATCAATTTTCTTTTGTCAGTGTCCCTGACTGAGAAGAATGTTCTTTATTGTATTCAGTCTTCTATTTTATACTTATTATATCAAACTTGTTAATTATATTATTCAAATCTCGATATTCTTACTCTTGGTTCATCTATTGTATATGCTAGTTCCTGAAAACTGTGTTGTTAGAAATGCCCAAAAGTTCATGTGTTGAATTTTATTGGCAAATACCCCCTTTTGTCCTTCTAGTGAATTTGCCTAAAGTTTTCTTTTTTCCTAATTCTGAGAATTGCTTAGTGTATCTTTTCTTATACTATTATCTTCACTGTTTCTATGTTGTCTTATTTTGGATAGGTCTTTTAAGTATGGCCTTGGAGAAGGAAATAGCAAACCACTCCAGTATTCTTGCCTGGAAAATCCCATGGATAGAGGAGCCTGGCAGGCTACACCCCATGGGATCGCAAGAGTTGGACACGACTTAGTGACTAAACCACCACCAACCATGGGTTTTCTACTGGAATATTTAAGTTTCTGTTCTTAATAGATAGTGATCCTTCACCCAGATGTTAGTTACCAATGTTTTGGGCTTATTTACATTTTCTATTTTATGGTCCCTTCTTTGTTTTTTCTCCTTTCTGCCTATCTTTGGTTGATCAGTTTATTTTATTCCATTTTTCCCCTCCACTTGTGGTTTGTCAGTTATATGTCCCACTTCTTTTTTTTTTTTCCCCTAGTTGTTGTTTAGTTGCTAAATGATGTCCAACTCTTTTGTGTTCACATGGACTATAGACCACCAGGCTCCTCTGTTCATGGAATTTCCCAGGCAAGAATACTTGAGTGGGTTGCCATTTCCTACTCCAGGGGATCTTCCTGACCCAGGAAGACATGACTGAACCCATGTCTCCTGTATTAGCAGTCAGGTTCTTCACATTGAGCCAACAGGGATGCCCCCATTTTTTCTAGTTGATGTTCAGTCTCTCAGTTATGTCTAACACTTTGCAACCCTATGGACTGCAGCATACCAGTCTTCCCTGTCCTACACCATATCCCGGAGTTTGCTCAAACTCATGTCTTTTGAGTCAATGAGGCCATCCAACCATCTCATCCTCTGTTGCCCCCTTCTCCTCCTGCCGTCAATCTTTCCCAGCTCAGGATTTTTTCCAATGAGTAGGTTCTTCCAGTGAGTCATCTCTTCACATCAGGTGGCCAAAGTATATTGGAACTTCAGCATCAGTCCTTCCAATGAATATTCAGGGTTGATTTCCTTTAGGGTTGACTGGTTGGATCTCCTTGCAGTTTAGGGGACTCTCAAGAGTCTTCTCCAGCACCACAGTTCAAAAGCATCAATTCTTCAGTGCTTGGCCTTTGTTATGGTCCAGCTCTCACGTCCATAAAAGACTATTGGAAAAATCGTAGCTTTGACTATATGGATCTTTGTCAGCAAAGTGATGTCTGCTTTTTAATATGCTGTCTAGGTTTGTCATAGCTTTTCTTTCAAGGAGTAAGAATCTTTTAATTTCATGGCTGTAGTCATCATCTGCAGTGATTTTGGAACCTAAGAAAATAGTCTGTCACTGTTTCCATTGTTTCCCCATCTATTTGCTATGAAGTGATGGGACCAGATGCCAGGATTTTAGGTTTTTGAATGTTGAGTTTTAAGCCAGCTTTTTCACTTCCATCTTTCACCTTCATCAAGAGCCTCTTTAGTTCCTCTTTGCTTTCTGCCATTAGGGTGGTATCATCTGCATATCTGAAGTTATTGATATTTCTCCTAACAATCTTGATTCCAGCTTGAGCTTTATCCAACCTGGCATTTCACATGATGTACTCTGCATGTAAGTTAAATAAACAGGGTGACAAAATACAGCCTTGATGTACTCCTTTCCCAATTTGGAACCAGTCTGTTGTTCCATGTCTGGTTCTAACTGTTGCTTCTTGACCTGCATACAGGTTTCTCAGAAGGCAGATATAGTGGTCTGGCATTCCCATCTCTTTCAGAATTTTCCACAGTTTGTTGTCATCCATACAGTCACAAAGATTTAGTGTAGTCAGTGAAGCAAAAGTAGATTTTTTTTTTTTTTAATTCCCTTGCTTTCTCTATGGTCCGGCAGATGCTGGAAATTTGATCTCTGGTTCCTCTGCCTTTTCTAAATCCAGCTGGTACATCTGGAGTTCTTTGTTCATGTACTGTTGAAGCCTAGCTTGAAGGTTTCTGAGCATTATCTTGCTAGCATGTGGGGTTTCCCAGGTAGCTCAGTTGGTAAAGAATCTGCCTGCAATGCCAGAGACACCAGTTTGATTCCTGGGTCGGGAAGATCCTCTGGAGATAGGCTACCACTCCAGTATTCTTGGGCTTCCCCTCTGCTCAGGTGGTAAAGAATCCACCTGCAATGCAGGAGACCTGGGTTTGATCCCTGGGTTAGGAAGATCCCCTGGAGAAGGGAACAGCTCCCCACTCCAGTATTCTGGCCTGGAGAATTCCATGGACTGTATAGTCCATGGGGTTGCAAAGAGTTGGACAGGACTGAGCAACTTTCACTTCGCTAACATGTGAAATGAGCACAATTGTGCAATAGTTTGAACATTCTTTGGTATTGCCTTTCTTTGGGATTGGAACAAAAAGTGACCTTTTCTTGGCCTGTGACCACTGCTGAGTTTTCCAAATTTGCTGGCATATTGAGTACAGCACTTGAACAGCTCATCTTTTAGTATTAGAAATAGCTTAGCTGGAATTCCATCACCTCCACTAGCTTTGTTAGTAGTAATACTTCCTAAGGCGCTCTTGACTTCATATTCCAGGATGTCTGGCTCTAGATTAGCGACCACCCAATATCCCCTCGATAACCATCATGGTTATCCGGGTCACTGAGACCTTTTTTTTGTGTAGTTCTTCTGTGTTTTCTTCCCACTTCTTAATATTTTCTGCTTCTGTTAGGTCCATACTGTTTCTGTTCTTTATTGTTCCCACCTTTGCATGAAATGTTCCCTTGGTATCTCTAATTTTCTTGAAGAGATCTTTAAGAATATTAGTTCAGTTTAGTTCAGTCGCTCAGTCGTGTACAACTCTTTGTGACCCCATGAATCGCAGCATGTCAGACCTCCCTATCCATCAACAACTCCCGGAGTTCACTCAGACTCACGTCCATCGAGTCCGTGATGCCATCCAGCCATCTCATCCTCGGTCGTCCCCTTTCCTCCTGCCCCCAATCCCTCCCAGCATCAGGGTCTTTTCCAATGAGTCAACTCTTCGCATGAGGTGGCCAAAGTACTGGAGTTTCAGCTTTAGCATCATTCCTTCCAAAGAAACCCCAGGGTTGATCTTCAGAATGGACATTGAAATCCTTCAATAAGGTCACTTTGTAGGATCAATGCTACTTCCTTTGAGTTTTCATTGCCCTCTGAAATGTATTCTTTAGCTAACTTGTAGATAGTAGCTTTCAATGTGCTTCCTTGGTGGCTCAGTGGTAAAGAATCTACCTGATAATTCAGGAGACGCAGATTCAATCTGAGCTGGGAATATCCCCTGGAGAAGGAAATGGCAATCCACTCCAGTTTTCTTGCCTGGAGAATTCCATGGACACAGGATCTTGTAGGGCTACAGTCCATGGAGTCGCAAAAGGGTTGGACACGACTTAGCAACTAAACAATTACAACAGCTTTCAATGTACTTTAAATAATATGTGCTTAGTCTGTGAGAATGTAATAAATGTTTCAGAGATGTTTCAATGCTTGATCAAATAGTCACTAAATAATTATAATAGTAGTCAGAGTTATATGGTTTCTAAGTTACATGAATTCCACTGGTTTTAATAAATGTCAAAGTACTAATTAAAATTTTTTACTATGTGATGCATGAGGTTATATTGTAAAATATTTCATAAAACTAAGTTGATTGACAAACTGTTAAAAACTAGACTTTGGTTAACCATCTGGGCCCGTTGAATTCGATGCTATGTCAAACTTGAGCTGTTCCTATGAATCACCTTTAATTTCCCTCCTTAGTAATGGCCCTCCCCTCAAAATCTTATTTTGCCTCTTAATAACCTAATTCAGATCCATTTTGAAACATCTTTTTCCAGTAAACTCTACTTCTAATCTGCCTACATGGCAGAAATCTCGGGAGTTTATCATTTCAGTCTTATCATACAGCTTTTTCATTTTATATTCTGTAAGGTTGTACCAAGATGGCTTCAAAAAATTGGTGTGCAAGTAAAAATTGCCTGCTCAGAAGACCTAAATTTCTATCTACTCTCAACCATTGGATAGACACATTAGCTCACCCATGTTTCATGGAAACATTTCCCACTATGAGGTTGTCTGCATATTTCCATGTGTTTTTTTTTCCCCCTAGTGTATGGATTTCCTTTATGGTCAGGAAACCAATTACTTAAAGTTAATGTCAGAATATCTCTAATAGGGCAAGTTTATTTCACAAGACCTCTAATATTACTTTACAAAAGTGATATTTCTTCACCTTGGTTATTTCCTTGGGTGACTACAAGAATATGAGATAACAATACTTTTTTTTCTACTTTAGATCATTTATACACCTTAATAATCGTTGAACAAATGGATTCCTCTGTTGGTGGATAATTTCTTTTTTTCCCCCTTAACATTTTATTCTGGTGATTGTCATATTGTTTCATTTGTGATATTCTATAACACATGCTTCCATATGACTCAACTCTCAGAAGTCTGAGTGCTTCAGGTCTGAAATATAGGGAAAAAAAGGAATCTCACCTTTCGGTGTCATTTATGACCATCAGCATTTTACCTAAGAGTTGGCAAAGTGCTTTGGAATTTTTTGAGAACAGGCTTTTCATAATAAATAAGTGGTGTTATTATTGTCATCTCTTGATCTATGTAATGTCACAGTGAACATCAGTTCAGATTATGTCTACTGCCTTCCCCATGTGTTCTTTTTACATTATCTCCTTAAATATTACTCTGAATGGGCTACCTGGGATTTGCCTTCATGGCACTATGTACTCATTTTTATTTCTCTGTCAGTCCGTCTTTCTCCAGATGGATTATGATCTCATTTGTCTGTTAAGATCTCCAGATCAGGTTGCTTTTATAGTTAGATTTACTACTAATTACTGGTCTGTAACATTCTTGTTTCCTAAAAGAATGGAAAAGAAATTTTTGCCAAATCATGCAATTATTTAAAGACAAAGCCTACATGGGCTTCTCTAGTGGCTCAGACGATAAAGCGTCTGTCTGCAATGCAGGAGACTGGGTTTGATCCCTGGGTTGGGAAAAATCCCCTGGAGAAGGAAATGGCAGCCCACTCCAGTATTCTTGCCTGGAAAATCCCATGGACAGCAGAGCCTGGTAGGCTACTGTCTATGGGGTCGCAAAGAGATGGACACGACTGAGCAACTTCACTTTCATTTTCACATGGTCTAGTGCGGGGGAAGACTTTTTGGTTCGTGGATGGGACAATGTGTTACATGTGTACATAATTAGGATACTTATTAGAAATTTGTATTTAATCTCTATGTTATATTCATTTTCAGGTAGAGTACCACATATGCTGTATCACAAAGATGACATACTGATGACCTATTAAAAATGAAAATGAAAGATGGGGACAGAGATAGAAGAACTTATTTTAAAAAAGCATGTTGGCTGAAGTTTTCTTCTGCTACAGATAGGAATATATATAACTCCTATGTAGTTTCTTCTAAGGTGATTCTATAAACACATTTCCTTTTAGTTGAAAAAGGAGTCACACTGGCTGTCTAAGAATTTAATTGTGTTTCTGTTCTACAGACACACTCAGTAGATTTCCATGGAATTTTTGTGATTGAAGAATGTTATATTAACACTGTAGTATCAAATGGGTTATTACAATTTTTTTGTTTTTATTGCAAGCAACAGAAAAGACAACTTAAAGCAAAAAAGGAGTATATTGTTTACGAATTATCTGAAAAGTACAATAGGCTTCAGGTACAATTTAATCCAGGAGTTCAAACTGGGCCACCAAGATTTCAAATCTCTGCTTCTTTACTCTGTTTCCTGTGTTGATCTGTTCTCAGCATCTTTGGGCAGGATGGTGCCCAAAATTTCCAGGCTGACAAATCTTTCCTATAGAATCTTTTGTTTACTGTTAGTCTCTAAGGCAGAGAACTTACTTCCCAGCAACAGTTTGTGCTTCTTAGAAGCAAATTTGTGTTTGTTGCTATTTGATGTTGAGTAGAAGGAGGTAAGCTTGGTATGGAGAAATTTGACACTTTGCCAAATACTGATATTTGCGAGTGAGCTGCTGAGAGCTGTACTTAAAATTCATCTGTGAATGCAGTTTCCTCATAATGGTGTCTCAACACACAAATATTGTCAAGATGGACTGTCTTGTGGATTTGAAGATATATAATGATTTGGTGAGAAGGAAATAAAGGAGAACATCATCAGTTAGTGTTGACCTCTGTTATTGTTCCCTGCCACCAGCAGGGAAAGTTTGGTTTGCTTTCCATGGTGTTCAGGGGGTGTAGGCAAGAGTCAAACTTCTTGATGAGAGGAAACTTTTCTTTTTCAAAAAATTGAAATTAACCACAGTTGATTTACAATATTGAGTTAGTTTCTATTTTTAGTTTTTTAAGGAACCTCCATACTGTTCTCCATAGTGACTGTACCAGTGTACATTCCCACCAATAGTATAGAATGGTTCTCTTTTATCTACACCCTCTCTCTCATTTATTATTTGTACTCTTTGATGATGGCCGTTCTGACCCTCTTGAGGCGTCATTGGTTCTGACCCTCTTGAGGTTACCTCATTGTAGTTTTGATTTGCATTTCTCTAACAGTTAGTGATGTTGAATATCTTTTCACGTGCCTGTTGGCCATCTTTGTCTTCTTTGGAGAAATGTCTATTTAGGTCTTCTGCCCATTTTTTGATTGAGTTGTTGTTTGTTATTGACCTATATGAACTATTTGTATAGTTTGGAAATTAATTCCTTATCATTTGCATCATTTGCAATTCTTAACATTATGATCATGGAATCACAGAATGTTTGAGGTGAGAGGGATTTTTGAGATCATCAGATCCTGCTTGTCATTTCATATAAGAAAAGAATGAAGGAAATGTTTAGAGATGATGTGACTTGTGCTGGTCAGTTTTTGGTCAATGTCAATGGTAGATGGTAAAGTGGAGAAAGCATGACATTTGGAGGCAGACAGGCCAATGTGTAGTTTCTCTTCCTCCACAAATGTGCAGATATGAGCCAGTTACTTAATGTCTACATGGTTCAGATATTAAATTGTTGAGTGGTATGTAGGTAAGCACCTATTAGAGTGCCTGGCACTTAGTGTGTGCTCATTAACTGTTAAGCAGGCTTCCTCCTGCAGGGAACATATGCCTTCATTTATTTCATCCCTATCTTAGAGTGTCCTTGTGAGCTTTAACTTTATTAAATCTATCACAATGTCATCTATGAGTGCAAACAATCCACTCATTTTGTTGTTGTTGTTGTTGATTTCTTTGTAATCAGTCCTTCTCCTTGAAGAGGAAGGGCAGGTCTGAGTTCATATTTACCTGGTAAAATTAGGTGCTTTGTGTATTAAACAAATCTGTCTCCATGAACATTTCACATTATAACACGGAAGTCAATACAAATAAAAATATACATGAATATTGCTACATGTAACATGTAGAGATTCTAGAGCTTGATTTGGCCCTTGCCTACCTTTCTGCCACCTATCTACTACTTCTGTCACCCTTATTACCAGGTTCTTGTTAAGTTAGCCTTCAGGACATTCCTCCAAAAGGTCAGATTGGTTCCTGCTCTGTAACCTTGGCAATAGCTGTTACCTCTAGTGCCTGGAATGTTCTTTCCCTGTTTTGCTGGGCTCCTTCTTGTCACTCAGATTTTTTGAGTCTTTAGCTGATCAGCCAATCTGAAATGCCCTTAGTCCTCTATCACATCAACTGGTTACATTTTCATTATTTAGTTCAGTTCAGGCACTCAGTATTCGACTCTTTGTGACCCCATGAACCGCAGTACACCAGGCTTCCCTGTCCATCACCAACTCCTGGAGCTCACCCAAACTCATGTCCATTGAGTCTGTGATGCCATTTTCATTACATACTTGTTATGTCTTTGCTAATTTATTTTTGTGGATTGGCTGTGTCCTTCCATTAGACTACTTAACATAGTTAGCTCTGTTATGAAGATAACTACATAGTTACTATGTAGCTATCTCTCTTGTTCCCCATTGTATAATGTCTAAAGCAGCACCCTGTGCAAAGTCCATAAATATTTGTCAGATGAATGAGGGAGTGTATTTGATGACCCATTTAGGTGCACTGTGTGTTGTAAAAAGAGGTCCAGGCCAGTAAAAGCTACTTTTACTCCAGACTATGTGATCTTGGGAGAGAATTCTACCTTTTGGATGTTGATTGCTTTTCTGATAAAATTAACTGCATCATATAAAGCTTCTTTCTTCTCTTCCAAATTGTAATTCTGTGACTGTTTCCTTCCATGCTGGACAATTGATAGGGCCCAGGACATGATATCCCCAAATATGGTACCTTGGCATATTGAATATTTTAAGCTGAAGGAATTTGAGAAACAGTCAGAACAGGAAGGACCTTCTGACCTTCTCCTTCTTTGGTGAAGCATATCATAACACCTTAATTTGAGATGCCCTTCCTGCCTTTGTTATCTCCGAAGGTGGAGGAATGCTGAGAGGAGTACAAATGAACAGGCTCTGTTAAGCTTTCCCCGTTATTACTTTTCGCCTGTACCCTTTTGTCCTATCACATGTTCCCCGGTTTGCACTTTTCATTACACCTACTATCAAAACACTCAGGCTTAACCTCTTCTTCAGGTCTTTGCTTCCTTATGAAGGCTCCAGTGTAACTAGAAACTTATGTTAATTAAATTTTTATGTCTTTATCCTAATTTTTTTGGTCGATTGAATTTTCAGGTCTAGCCAGGGAAATAAAGAGGGTCAAGGAAAAATTTTTCTTTCTTTAAACAGTCTGGTAAGAATTTGCTTTTATAGGTAAAGGTGCTCCTTTAGATGGTGTCTGTGTATCAAAGAACAAACTAAATACCAGGCAGTAGCTGATGGTTCTGGAGAATCAGACCATAGGTGAAAAATAGGCATTCAGTTCAGTTGCTCAGTTGTGTCTGACTCTTTGCGACCCCATGAATCACAGCACACCAGGCCTCCCTGTCCATTACCATCTCCCGGAGTTCACTCAAACTCATGTCCATCAAATTGGTGATCCATCCAGCCATCTCATCTTCTGTCGTCCCCTTTTCCTCCTGCCCCCCAATCCCTCCCAGCATCACAGTCTTTTCCAATGAGTCAACTCTTCGCATGAGGTGGCCAAAGTACTGGAGTTTCAGCTTTAGCATCATTCCTTCCAAAGAACACCCAGGGCTGATCTCCGTTAGAATGGACTGGTTGGATCTCTTTGCAGACCAAGGGACTCTCAAGAGTCTTCTCCAACACCACAGTTCAAAAGCATCAATTCTTCGGCGCTCAGCCTTCTTCACAGTCCAACTCTCACATCCATACATGACCACAGGAAAAACCATAGCCTTGACTAGATGGACCTTAGTCGGCAAAGTAATGTCTCTGCTTTTGAATATGCTATCTAGGTTGGTCATAACTTTTCTTCCAAGGAGTAAGCATCTTTTAATTTCATGGCTGCAGTCACCATCTGCAGTGATTTGGGAGCCCCAAAAATAAAGTCTGACACTGTTTCTACTGTTTCCCCATCTATTTCCCATGAAGTGATGGGACCAGATGCCATGATCTTCGTTTTCTGAATGTTGGGCTTTAAGCCAACTTTTTCACTCTCTTCTTTTACTTTCATCAAGAGGCTTTTTAGTTCCTCTTCACTTTCTGCCATAAGGGTGGTGTCATCTGCATATCTGAGGTTATTGATATTTCTCCCGGCAATCTTGATTCTAGCTTGTGTTTCTTCCAGTCCAGCATGTCTCATGATGTACTCTGCATATACATTAAATAAGCGGGGTGACAATATACAGCCTTGACGGACTCCTTTTCCTATTTGGAACCAGTCTGTTGTTCCATGTCCAGTTCTAACTGTTGCTTCCTGGCCTGCATACAGATTTCTCAAGAGGCAGGTCAGGTGGTCTGGTATTCCCATCTCTTTCAGAATTTTCCACAGTTTACTGTGATCCACACAGTCAAAGGCTTTGGCATAGCCAAATAGACATTAGTGCTAGATAAAATGGAACAAAATGCTTTTAAATGTATAGTTGAATTCTAAATAAAATATATTTCCTACATGTTTAAAAAAATTGTCCATAAACTGAGAAAACCAGAAAGCAACCATTGGGGATCTATAGCTTGAGGGAGATATGAGACCAGGTGTGGGTCTCAAGGGCTGGGGTATAACATATCACATATACACACATACTCCACGCACGGGTGCTTGGAAATGTGGCCCTGGACTGGTAGGAGGCAAGGAGTTGGAACTAACCCGGTTGTTTTGTTTTTTACTTTTTCTCCTCTAATAGTTATATTGGGTCCTTTTTTCTAGTTTCTTATTCTTATTCATGGTGTCCTATCTTAATCCCAGTGCCCAAGACATCTGTAAAAGACTGTGCCTCTGTGAAAAGGAAACCAGAAAAAAATGTACTCTCTGATCCAGAATCTGAGAAACATGTAGTTTGCTTGATGCCCTGGGTGGAGATGGGAGATGGGCTGGGGATCACAGGTGAGGAGAGTGGGTTCTTGATCGAAATTCAAAATCTGTGTCACATGAGTGTATAAAATGGATTTACGCTCACAAGTTGTGTGGGATTCAAAGTTAATAAAAGTAACATAAAAGCTCATCACCAATTTTGTTAGAATAGTAACAAATATCTTCTCCCAAACTGTGGGTTGTCTTTTAATTCTATTTATAATGGCTTTTATTATACAAATGTGGTTGACTCTTTTGCTTTATGGTTTGGGTTTTTAATTCCTCCTTTAAGAAATCCTTCTCTACCATGATATCATAGAGAAAATCGCCTACAATTAATTTCTTCTAAATTTTTTTTTTAGCCTGCAACAGGTAGTTTTTAAAAATATGTATTTAATTGAAGTATAGTTGATTTACAATGTTGTGAATTTCTTCTCAGAATTTTTAAGTGTTCACATTTAGATCTTGAATCCAACTATATTTATAATGGCTTTTATTATACAAATGTGGTTGACTCTTTTGCTTTATGGTTTGGGTTTTTAATTCCTCCTTTAAGAAATCCTTCTCTACCATGATATCATAGAGAAAATCGCCTACAATTAATTTCTTCTAAATTTTTTTTTTAGCCTGCAACAGGAAGTTTTTAAAAATATTTATTTAATTGAAATATAGTTTATTTACAATGTTGTGAATTTCTTCTCAGAATTTTTAAGTGTTCACATTTAGATCTTGAATCCAACTACAAGTTAATTTTCCATATGGCTTTGGTTATGGTTTGAGGTAGGGATCTAATTTTAGTTTTTCCATCTGGATAGTTAATTGTTCCAGAGTTTTTAACTCAAGAGTTTTCCCTTACAGATAGACTTATGATGCCATGTTGGTCATATACCAATTTCTTCTACATACATATGATTATTTCCTATTTCCTTTCATTGGTTTATCTGTTCATCTCTCTGCCAAATTTATTACTGTATCTTTATAATAAATCTTAATATTTGGTAGTACAACTTCCCTCTTCTTATTGTTATGAACTGTGAAGAGTCTGAGAAACTTATCTGTTTGCAAGCTGATGAGTTAGCCTGTCACTGGTTCATGGATACAAGTAGAAGACATGTGAGGCTGGTGAGTCGGAGGCAAAGGACTGTATTGCTCACAGCACAGCAAGCAGCATAAGCTTTGCATTCACCTCAGTTACCCTTGCCCCCAAGTTCCACAAAAATCAAACNCTGACCTTTTCCAGTCCTGTGGCCACTGCTGAGTTTTCCACATTTGCTGGCATATTGAGTGCAGCACTTTCACAGCATCATCTTTCAGGATTTGAAACAGCTCAACTGGAATTCCATCACCTCCACTAGCTTTGTTCGTAGTGATGCTTTCTAAGGCCCACTTGACTTCACATTCCAGGATGTCTGGCTCTAGGTGAGTGATCACACCATCATGATCATCTGGGTCATGAAGCTCTTTTTTGTACAGTTCTTCCATGTATTCTTGCCACCTCTTCTTAATATCTTCTGCTTCTGTTAGGTCCATGTCATTTCTGTCCTTTATTGAGCCCGTCTTTGCATGAAATGTTCCCTTGGTATCTCTAATTTTCTTGAAGGGATCTCTAGTCTTTCCCATTCTGTTCCTTTCCTCTATTTCTTTGCATTGATCGCTGAAAAGGCATTCTTATGTCTTCTTGCTATTCTTTGGAACTCTGCATTCAGATGCTTATATCTTTCCTTTTCTCCTTGGCTTTTCACCTGTCTTCTTTTCACAGCTATTTGTAAGGCCTCCCCAGACAGCCATTTTGCTTTTTGCATTTCTTTTCCATGGGGATGGTCTTGATCCCTGTCTCCTGTACAATGTCACGAACCTCATTCCATAGTTCATCAGGCACTCTATCAGATCTAGACCCTTAAATCTATTTCTCACGTCCTCTGTATAATCATAAGGGATTTGATTTAGGTCATACCTGAATGGTCTAGCGGTTTTCCCTACTTTCTTCAATTTAAGTCTGAATTTGGCAATAAGGAGTTCATGATCTGAGCCACAGTTAGCTCCCGGTCTTGTTTTTGTTGACTGTATAGAGCTTCTCCATCTTTGGCTGCAAAGAATATAATTAATCTGATTTCCATGTTGACCATCTGGTGATGTCCATGTGTAGACTCTTCTCTTGTGTTGTTGGAAGAGGGTGTTTGCTATGACCCATGCATTTTCTTGGCAAAATTCTCTTGCTTTGTATTTTAAAGTAACATTTCATAGCTGATCTCATTCACCTTAAAGTAATCTGCACCTAAACTCTACTTTCATTAGCACAGTGAAAGCTGGTTGTGTTAACAAATGTTCTAAAGAAAAAATGAAATAAGGAAGATAGAGCGCAGTAAGGGACTCAGTTTTCTGTGGGAAGATCTTGAGTGTTTAGTCAATGTAGCCCACTCACATAGACTAAACATTAAATAAATTGATTGCACTTTATTTAGCTATTGCTAAACCACAAAAGCACTGTAATCCAGTGAGCTGGAATCCAAATTTAATTTTAGACAAACATGAAGACAGGACTGTGCTTAATTTCCTGCAGTACACTGAGTATCCCCTACAACTGCCCCGCACACGGCCAACCAGTGGTGACCACAATACATCCCACACTTGTGGGTAGAGTTCTAACAAAAGCCGGTGCTGAATCTACATTGATTTGTATGTAAAGCTATCAAAAACCAGAAAATTAAAGGAAATAGAAATAGTCTCAAGTATTACCCAAGTTAAGTAACACTGCATACAAGTGATATTGACAGTACACAGAAAGCTCTGTATTTTAAAACTTCAATTCAAAATTGAAAATAAGTGATCATAATCGTATTGATGCATAAAATAGATACCAACTGGGGGGGTTCACATTTTATAAGTACTCCACTCACCATTTATCAAAGATAGCTCATATTTCTCAGTACATGACAATTTTAAAGTGTGATCAGAAAAGTTCACTCATTTAATCCTCATAAAAACCCTAAGAGATAAATATTACCATGCCAGCCATTTTCCTGAAGAAAGCAAGACTTTCTTGCTTGGTCAACTTTATCTTTCTTGCCTGGTAAACTAAATTTCCAACTTTCTACAGGCAAGCACCAGTGGCACACCAAGATTTGTACAAAAGGATTTTGACTCCAAAACAACTTTCAAGTTTCCCATTCTGCCTTTTCCAGTAAAACCTGGAGACAAGTTGGCACAAATAAAACAAGGCATATTTCATGATCATAAATACTATATAAAACTGTTTGTGTGTGTGTGTGTGTGTGTGTGTGTGTGTGTGAAAGAAAGAGAAGGGCAGCTCTCAGGGAAGAGCAAGAACTGTGTCATTTAGTCACTTATGCCTTTCTCTGCAGTGATGCTAGTGGTAAAGAACCTACCTGACAATGCAGGAGATATAAGAGACATGGGTTCGATCCCTGGGTCAGGAAGATTCTCTGGAGGAGGGCATGGCAACCCACTCCAGTATTCTTGCCTGGAGAATCCCATGGACAGAGAAGCCTGGTGAGCTACAGTCCACAGGGTTGCACAGAGCTGGATATGAGGGAAGCAATTTAGCACGCATGTATGCATGCCTCTCTCTGCACTACCCCCTCCCACATGCTTTTTTCTTTTAACCATTTTTGTATCTTAGAGTTATCCATTTCCCTTACCAAATTCCAAAGCTGGTTTGCTATCATTTTCTAAAATCCATACAATGGTAGCTCTGAACATTAAAGAGGTTTTGCTGCTATCTATTATAATATGTGGGTCTCTGGTGTAAATTAAATGGTGCATTTTAAGACTGGTTCACCCAAGCAACAACAACTCTGCAGTCTCACTTCACGCATTATCTTAATTAATGCTTTTATTAATTTAAAATATAGATTTTTAAGGTAAAGCATACACATGGGAGCAGATCTGCTGTAACATATGCACGGCAGTAAGATGAAACAGAATGCCATGTAGTGCAAAGAAGACTTCCATTACAATCCTGCTCCAACCAATTGATAGCTGCTGCCTGAAGCAGTGTTTTGTCAATTAATCTGAGCCTAAGACCAGGACCCAGGAAAAGGAGTGAAGAGGTTGATTAAGAATGTCTGTCATGGCTTCAGGAGTGGGGAGTGACACTTCTCATCCTGAAGGTATTCTATCTTGCCAGACTAAGAAATAAAATATTAAGTGTCTTCCATTAAAAGGCAAATTCATAATTTACATGTCAGTCTATAAAGAGAATCACATACTTATTTTGAACTCCCTGAGGTCGACTTCAGGATGGACTCCAAGTGATGGTTTTAATCAATGGCACATTGGTTAATTTTACAGCCTGAGAATAGCTTCAGTCTGACATCTGACTGGGCGTATTTCAGTATGTGGGGCAGTAAAGCAACGATGTTGGAAAAGAGAAAAAGGAAGGGAAAAGAGTGTTCTTCAAGACTGATCAGGATATTTAGAAGTGTGCTTGCTAAATATCGGCAACATCTGACATGAAGGCTACCACATCAAAGTTCAACACAAGAATTCAATCCAAGTGTTTAACATGTCACATGTCGCTCTCCTTCCTACCTTCATCCTTGCCTTCTGCCCTTGGACTCTTCCCAGGTCATTTGTGACCCTGTTTTAACCTACAGAGGCTCAGCATGAAGTTCATAAACTGATGCTAAAATGCAAAACAGTTTAATTAAATAAAAGTTGTAAATCATTCTCCTATTTTTCTCCTAGTGTGATTTCATTAGGTCCATCCAAGTTTGGTTTACTTTTCCAAAACTGTCTACATTTGCAGAGTTGCCCTTTAACTTTTCTATGGGTTGGATAGAAAGCTGGTTATTTTTGTTTGCAGTGTCTGAACATCCAGAAGACAAAGAATATAAATGAAAAGTTGAATGAATATCCAGGCCTTCCTTTCCCTCCAATTACCAAGAAAATGCAAGTGCCTCTGTGTCTCCTTTATTTGGCATTCATAAATAAAAGCAGATTCTTTTTAAGAGTTGGTGTGAGGTGATAAAATCACCAAGGTATCCCTGACTTAAATCTCAAATGTGCCAGCTTGACAAGCAAAATACAGTTTCAGAACTCAGTCCCCTTTTGATCACTTCAGCTTTCAAGATCTTTGGTGCTGGAGGTAGTTACAGGAATATTCAGTAGACAGATACAATCATTCCTGTTTATAAAGTTCCTGTAAGAAAAGAGAGCAGACCAAGGCTCCCTGCTGTGGACTGTGGATTGAAATATATTTAGCCAATGAAAACACAAGCCACGGAAAACACTGTGGAGAGGGAGAGCGTGTATCTCTTGGCCAGGAGGTCACCAGGTCTGGAAATACAAGGAGTTAAGAGGAAACTTTGCTCACTGGAGCCTCTGCCAATTAAACCCCCAGGAAAATGCTCTCATTAATCACTTGCTACTTCAGACATGACTTTCTAGCCCCTCATTTCATGTTCATAATCATATTCCTCTTTTCATCATACAAACATCTTTTGGGGACTGTAAATCTAAGGGCATGTTGGGGAGACATAAATAAACCAAGCTCTGCCTTTAAAAAAGAGATCACATTTTTTGTGGTGCAGAAAATAATGTCATTTAGCCAGGTCTTTGCTCATAGATCCCCTCCTCAGAGCAGCTTTCCATCACTCTGCCACTTAAAATAGCAACTCCCTGATGTCCTCTATTTTCTTTTTCTGTGTGTGTGTGTGTGTGTGTTTTTTTTTTTTCCCACTGCCCTCATAACTTCCTGGAATTACATTTGTTTATTGTCAGTCTCCTCCAATAGAATGCAAACTCCATGAAGGTAGAGATTTTATCATTTTATCTGTGTTGTAAATGGCTGTATTTTCAGATCCAAGAGATTTTTTGCATACAGGAAGCTCTCAATGAATATTTGCAAGATGGATGAATGAATGGGTGGATGGGTTGCAGACAGCTCACATGGTGTTAAAACTTGTATTCTGAAGTCAGATCTCTGGGTTTGAATTTTGTTTACACACATTACCTTGGGAGAATTATTAGCTCACCTAAAAGTCTCAATTTTCATTTTTCTATTATATGAAGATAACAATAATACTTAGCTCATGAATTACTCGTGCCTAATGTGTAAGTGTGGGTTTCCCAGGAGGTGCAGTGGTAAAGAATTCGCCTGTCAGTGAAGGAGATGCAGGAGACAAGGTTTCGATCCCTGGGTTGGCAAGATCCCCTGGAGTAGGAAATCGCAACCCACTCCAATATTCTTGCCTGGAGAATTCCATGGACAGAGGAGTCTGGCAGGCTATAGTCCGTAGGGCCCCAAAGAGTTGGACATGACTGAGCACATCGAAGGAAAAAGAAAAAATGTGCTAATTAACATTCGATAAATATCAGATATTATCATAGAGGCATGAACACAACACAAGAAAGCACAAAGTCAGAGAACGCTCCAGCTGTGTCTTAAAGGCATGGAGGGTACAACCTCCAGAAGGGACAGCATAGAAAAAAATACGTGGACATGAAACAATTCGAAGCTTTTAAGGGCAATGCAATGAAGAAGCTAAGACAGCAATACAGAATGCCCCAACTATCCAAAGCTGCCTGAGAATGATATCACAATCCTGGCTGGCCCAGAGCCTCATAACATGCTTTCGTCAATCACAGAAAGGAAATCCTATCTTCTCTCTTCAGTGACAGGACTCAGCAATAACTTAATAAAATGAGAAGCTCTAGAAGAGCCTTTTCTCTAATCAAAACCATATGTGTTCCTAAGACTTATGATGAGGAGATGCAAGATGGTAAAGGACAAAGAATATGAGCCTACCCCACTGGCCGCAGGCCCTTTAAAGTTGCTCCAACCTCCCCAGCCCATGCACCACCAATCTGAAAAGTGTGAGTTACAAAGAGCAATGATCACTGAAAGAGTCATCTGCAACTCCCTGTCACCTATCTTGACCTCCTTGCCCTCTGGCCTGTTTTTGGCTACCTCTGATTCTTCCTAAGTAATTCAGCCACAATCCCTACCTCTTGTTTCTCTGACCATGCAGTCTTATGTGCCACCACTGGAGTTTTGGCTTCTTCTGTTATAAAGAGGCTTAATCTTTTGGCTCCCAGGATCCTTTACTACTGGCAGAAGCATCGTACTGGAAACTCAAGCCTTAGACGCCAGACCTTACCTCCATCCATGAAGTCTACACCTAAACAACTAGCCCTAGCCATCATCTTTCAACTTCACCTACAATGAAGACTGTAGGATCAGGAGACATGAGTTCAATTTCAATTATACCTCTTATAATTATACTCCAAGACCAATACGGGATTTCTCTGGTTAAGGATACCCATCAGGCAATGCAAAGGAGACCAAGAGCTGTGATCATTCTCCCACTTGGAAGGCAGAAGAGGTAGGCATCAGGGCTCAGACAGGGGCCCCTGACTGCCTATGTTGGAAAAACGTCCAGGTGGGCAGGTAGAGCATGGTATCTCGAGGAACTGCAGTGGGAAGCAGGTAAAGACTTCCATAGAGATTGCTACTGGAGGACTGTGACATGGGGTTAAAGAAACACTGGCTGGTGGGGCAGCCTGAAATCACAGGGACCATACACATGGTACTGCTCAGTACAAACTGGATAAACTGGGGCATGGAGCAGTAGGCAACTCCAGCTTCCTGGTGACCTGAAAGTTCTAGATTTTTCCTTGTGATGCTGGAAGAAGCACAGGAGACCACTTGTTTGAGTCACCATATGACCAAGAAACAAGGAAAGGACTCCTGCACAGGGGACAATATTGAAGTTTTATTTACGGGAGTATGTAGCTGATACATAGAGATAAAAATCTTGATTTCCTGCAGCTCATCTGCTCCACCTCTTTTTTTATGGTTTTTCACTTCTCAATCTCCATTTCCTCATCTATAAAATAGACTCAAAATGTTTTCCATCTGACTAAATTTTGGAAGGATTACAATGACATTCAAGTTAAAGTCTTATAACAGTGCATGGATTATATAAGCACTTGATAATGTTCACTCTGATTATTAGTTTATAAGATAAAGAGACCAGAAAACCAGAATGCCCTCTGCATGCATGCCTATGTACTCAGTCATGTCCAACTGTTTTGAGATCCCCTGGACCGTAGCCCACCAGGCTCCTCTGTCCATGGGATTTCCCCAGCAAGCATACTGGAGTGGGGTGCCATTTCCCTCTCCAAGGGATCCTCCCAACCCAAGGACTGAACTCCCGTCTCCTGCATCTCCTGCATTGGCAGGCAGATTCTTTACAAACTAGGCCACCATCATTAATTTTTAATTAGAAATTATTTTTTGCCAGCAGTTCCAAGTCCTTTATATAGATTTCTTCACTAAATCCTCAAACAACCTTGTGAAATCTGTATTATTATAATCTCCACTGAGCAGATAGGGAAACTGAGGCACATCCAATAAGAGCAACGGGTCCCGGGTCACACTATTAGCAAAAGGCAAACTGAGGCATAGCCCAGGCAACCCAATTTCAAAGACTGAGTTCTAAAACTCTGCTGCCCCTCTAAGTAAGGGGTATAGAGCTGCCCTCTGAGTGTTAAGCTATGAAATAAACACAGAAATGTACAAAATCTCTCCAAGGATTCAGAATCGCCATCTGGCTAGAGTCAGCCTTTCCTGTAAACTCATTAGAGTTATTAATGTGGTGATCTTAAAAGGGGAGTTGGTCAACCATGGAACACAGAAAAATGAGGCTCCTGGAGACAAAGACTAGCAGTGCATGTACAACTCCAACTAGGGGTCGGGGAGCTCTGGTCACCAGACAAAAATATTAAGGCCCAGACTCCTACAGAAGACAAAAAGATGCCCTAGTTATCTTAGCTAAGGTATTCTTAAGATCAACCAACTCTCTTTGCTCTGATGTTATGCTCACCAAGCAAATGTTTGATTTGTTTGCCTATGGGGGGAAAATGTGTTGCTGTGGGGATTTGAGTACTTTGGGTAACTTTAAAAAAAAAAATTCTTGCTTAAATATCAATATTTTCTGTATTTATTTAGTGTACTCTGTCCTGAAAGTTTTCTCTGCCATCAGTCAACACAAAATAAGTCTTTGGAGTGGGAGACCAGACACAGGCAATTATACAGAGAATCCAGTAAGGTAAAGGCTGTCGCATAGGGCTCTTGCAGTAAGCTGGTCACCCTCCCTGGGTGAGATGTGTGCATCCCATTGACCGCCTTTGCAACGTCATCGTGGCTAAAGGTAGGACAAAGTCAACCACAAGATCATTGCTGCTGAATCCTGGTGGAATCCTGATGTAAATCATTCAGTCTGCCCTCAGATTGCGGTTGGTGAGACTGACCCTACACATAGGTGCTTGTGGCTTCAAAAATTAGCTGTGGTTGCAGATAGGGAGGAAGAAACTGAAAACAGAAGGACCGGGTTCCTGCTAGCAGAGGCACCAGACAAGTCATGTAACTGCTCTGAGCTTCAGTTTCCTAATAGAAAGCATTTTGGATGGAATGCCAGCTTCACTCACATCTATAAGCACTTCTTATAGAGAAGAAAAATCCATGCAAAATCATTCTGTGAACTGTATATAATTACATAAAGCTAAAAAAATGCTAACGTGAACCCTCAATATATGATGTCTCTCATTTACTCGGCACTTACCTCACACCAGGTAATGTTCCAAGCGTTTTCCATGTTAATTTATTTCATACTCACAATCACCCTGTAGTTAATGCTATGATGTGTCACCTAAAAAATGCCTGCAGGACAGTCAAGCAACTGAGACACTCATTTCCCAGCTACCACAGCAGCCCTGATGACTGACCACTCAGAGCCAAGTTGCTCTCAAAAAAAATTGCTTTCAGGACTTCACTGGTGGTTCACTGGTTAAGAACCCACCCGCCAATGAAAGGGACATGGGTTCGATCCCTGGTCAGGGAACTTCTTACATGCCAAGGAACAACTAATCCCATGCACCACAACTACTGAGTCCCGTCCTCTAGAGCCCGGAAACCCCGACTACTGAACCCACGTGCTGAAACTACTGAAGCCTTGTTGCCCAGCAACAAGAGGAGTCGCAGGATGAGAAGCACGTGTGCCGCAATGAAGAGTAGCCCCCTTTCACTGCAACTATAGAAAGCCTGCACAGCCACAAAGACCAAGCACAACCAAAAATAAATAAATAAGATTTGAGACAAGAAACTGCCTTCAGCCAAAGAGAACCACCTCACCAACCACCCCTTGACTGGGGGTAACCCACTTTTAATGACTAGTTGCCATGAGAAGGGGCAAAGTCTTAGCCCCCTTGCCTTAATATGAGACCACTCTGAAGGGCCATTTAGTTCCACAGCTCCCGTGGGAAAGGCTGAGGCCCCAAGTGTATCCGATTCACATATCAACTTCTCGACCCCTTCCTGTGCCTTGCACTCCCTTTCGTGTTACTCCTGGGAGCCTTCTTCACTCCATCATCTTTCACAAATACCTGCCTCGGAGTCTGTCTGAGGGGTCACCAAACTTGAGACAGACCCAGTGAATTATTATTATTATTCTTATTTTAGAGAGATGAAGTAACTTGTTCAAGTTCACACATCCAAGTAGCAGAGCCAAGATTTGAAGCCACGCCATCTAGAAAATGTTCTTACTGTAATATTTGGCCCAGGAATTTCTCTAAGTGAATGGACTGCTTGTGTTTGATGCGTATTTTGATTAATGGTTGGGCTAAAAGCTGAGCCCTAGGAGCTAGACGTGGGTTGTTGCCATAACTTCGAAGGAAGTAAAAAGCTACTCTGAAAAAAATAGTGAGACAAACTTGTAGCTGAGTATTTAGAGATTAACCCAGAATGGAGGAGATGAGAAGGAAAGAGGGTGGAGGGAGAGAGGAGGTGAAATAATTAGGAGGACTGCTGCGGGTTGTGTGATGCGATCCCTCCCCATGACATTGCTCCATCCAAATATCTTCAGTAAAATCTGCCCAACTCAGGACATGTTTGGTGGAGTATTGCTTACCAGAGTTGCCATAGCAAAGTACCACAGCTGACTAGATAAAGAACAGAAATTTATTGTCACGGTTCTGGAGGCCAGATGTCTAAGACCAAGGTTTAGCAAGGTTGATTCCTTACAGCTGTGCAGAGAAGACTGCTCCCATGCCTCTTCCTCAGCTTCTGGTGATCTGCTGGTGATCATTGGAGTTCCTTGGTATGTAGAAACCTCACCCTGATCTCTGCCTCCATCTTCACAAAGAGTTCTCCCTGTGTCTGCACCTGCTCCAAATTTCTCCTGTTTAAAAGGACACCAGTTATACTTGATTAGAAGCTCTCCCCATTCCTTTATGACTTCATCTTCTTTTATAATAACTGCATTTGCAACAGCTCTACTTCCAGATACAGCCACATTCTGAGGTACAAGGGTCAGGATTTTAGCACATGAGTTTTTGCAGTATACAAGTCAAGCCATTACTGGTGAGGATTGGCTTCTGGTGGAAACCTGTAAAAAGTGAGACTTCTACATCTGGGTTGACATGGAAACAAATGGAAACCACTAAATCTGATCAATAGGACTCTGAGAAGAAATTCTGAAGTGGCCTAGTGCTTTCTCAATTTGAGGAATTGGGATTAGAGACAAGCCTGCCCACTTCTGATGGACTGCCATTGCATGCATGCTAAGTTGCTTCAGTTGTGTCTGACTCTTTGTGACCCCATGGACTGCAGCCCACCAGGCTGCTCTGTCCATGGGATTCTCCAGGGAAGAACACTGGAGTGGGTTGCCATGCCCTCCTCCAGGGGATCTTCCCACCCCAGGGATGGAACCCATGTCTCTTACATCTTCTGCACTGGCAGGTGGGTTCTTTACCACTAGTGCTACCTGGGAAGCCCAAGGACTGGCAGACCCACCTAAAATCTGATGAAAATATCTGGAAATGAAGTCACTGCAAGGATGACTATCCATTGCCTCCCCACTATGACCCTCAGACTCTATAGAACCAACTCTATCTTTCCAACTCTCCAAAATAATTATCTACTTCTACAAATCTTCAGGTCTATTAGAGGGAGAATTTCTATTTCTTTTATGCCTTCTGCATGTCTAGCACAGGGAAACATCCTACCACAGGCTGATTACTACACGTTTCTTCAAGGAAGGTCGTAGTTAACTAGATGGCTTGTGAACACATGTGATTTTTGATGATACTGGATTGATATACATCAATCCAGATGATTGATATAGATTGATAGGTTGATGGCTAGACTGATATACATCATTTTTCTTAGTCTCTGATTTTAAGAAAATCTCATAGTACTAGAAATATAGTATATATATATACAAGAAATATAGTAGTTTATGAAATAGGAATTTCCTACTTAAATGGTCTGAGCTAAAAATCCAGCTCTATCACTAGTCACTGTGTGACTTTGGGCAATTTACTTAATCTTCCTGTACTTCAGTTCCCTCGTCCGTAAAATGAGGATAGCAATGTATCTATCTCAATGGGCTGTTGTGAGAACTATGTAAGTAAAACACATAGCGTGTTGGTTCTCACATAGTAAGCTCTTAATAAATGGAGGCTATTATAATGTCACAATAGCCACTCTCCTTCATTCTATCAAAATGTGGTACTGGAACAGTTACAAGAGATGATAAAATTAAGGATCACACTTAAAATTAAGTTGAAGAGAGGAAATAGCTCTGTCTTGTAAGACTCATAACCACAGTTTCGTTCAGTTCAGTTCAGTCGCTCAGTCGTGTCCGAGTCTTTGCAACCCCATGAATCACAGCACATCAGGCCTCCCTGTCCATCACCAACTCCCGGAGTTCACTCAGACTTACATCTATCGAGTCCATGATGCCATCCAGCCATCTCATCCTCTGTCATCCCCTTCTCCTCCGGCCCCCAATCCTTCCCAGCATCAGAGCCTTTTCCAATGAGTCAACTCTTTGCATGAGGTGGCCAAAGTACTGGAGTTTCAGCTTCACATCATTCCTTTCAAAGAACACCCAGGGCTGATCTCTTTTAGAATGGACTAGTTGAATCTTCTTGCAGTCCAAAGGACTCTCAAGAGTCTTCTCCAGCACCACAGTTCAAAAGCATCAATTCTTCGGTGCTCAGCTTTCTTCACAGTCCAACTCTCACTTCTATACATAACCACTGGAAAACCATAGCCTTGACTAGACAGACCTTTGCTGGCAAAGTAATGTCTCTGCTTTTGGATATGCTATCTAGGTTGGTCATAACTTTTCTTCCAAGGAGTGTCTTTTAATTTCATGGCTGCAGTCACCATCTACAGTGATTTTGGAGCCCCAAAAAATAAAGTCTGACACTATTTCCCCATCTATTTCCCATGAAATGATGGGACCAGAAGGCATGATCTTCATTTTCTGAATGTTGAGCTTCAAGCCAACTTTTTCACTCTCCACTTCTACTTTCATCAAGAGGCTTTTTAGTTCCTCTTCACTTTCTGCCATAAGGGTGGTGTCATCTGCATATCTGAGGTTATTGATATTTCTCCCGGCAATCTTGATTCCAGCTTGTGTTTCTTCCAGCCCAGCGTTTCTCATGATGTACTCTGCATATAAGTTAAATAAGCAAGGTGACAATATACAGCCTTGACATACTCCTTTTCCTATTTGGAACCAGTCTGTTGTTCCATGTCCAGTTCTAACTGTTCTTTCCTGACCTGCATCTAGTTTCTCAAGAGGCAGGTCAGGTGGTCTGGTATTCCCATCTCTTTCAGAATTTTCCACAGTTTATTGTGATCCACACAGTCAAAGGCTTTGGCATAGTCAAGAAAGCAGAAATACATGTTTTTCTGGAACTCTCTTGCTTTTTCAATGATCCAGAGGATGTTGGCAATTTAATCTCTGGCTCCTCTGCCTTTTCTAAAACCAGCTTGAACATCTGAAAGTTCACGGTTCATATATTGCTGAAGCCTGGCTTGGAGAATTTTGAGCATTACTTTACTAGCATGTGAGATAAGTGCAACTGTGCAGTAGTTTGAGCATTCTTTGGCATTGTCTTTCTTTGGGATTGGAATGAAAACTGACCTCTCCCAGTCCTGTGGCCACTGCTGAGTTTTCCAAATGTGCTGGCATATTGAGTGCAGCACTTTCACAGCATCATCTTTCAGGATTTGGAATAGCTCAACTGGAATTCCATCACCTCCATTAGCTTTGTCGTAGTGATGCTTTCTAAGGCCCACTTGACTTCACATTCCAGGATGTCTGGCTCTAGGTGAGTGATCACACCATTGTGATTATCTGGGTCGTGAAGATCTTTTATGTGCAGTTCTTCTATGTATTCTTGCCACCTCTTCTTAATATCTTCTGCTTCTGTTAGGTCCATAGCATTTCTGTCCTTTATCGAGTCCATCTTTGCATAACCACAGGTAAAACTTAAATCGTTGTTCAGGGACCAGGCGGTAATCACCAGATACTTAGGCCATTACACATATTTCATATAGAAACTGCCGAGCACAGAATCTACATTATCAGCCAACTCAACTACGTAATCAAAATAAAAATTCGTGGCTCAAGCACAGATGATAATAATTTAATGATTTGTTTAATCTACCAACATCATTAAATAGACAATCTGATGGCTTCCTTAGTAGTTCAGATGGTAAAGCATCTGCCCCCAATGCATGTAGACCTGGGTTCAATCCCTGGGTTGGGGAGATCCCCTGGAGAAGGAAATGGCAACCCACTCCATTGCCCTTGCCTCAAAAATCCCATGGACAGTGGAGTCTGGTAGGCTACAGTCCATGGGGTAGCAAAGAGTCAGACACAACTGAGCGACTTCACTCACTTTCTGATGGTTTAAGAATATAAATCCCAGGCACCAAGATGCAATTTCAAAGTATCCATTACCTTCCTAGCACTTTAAAAATGTCTGGGGGAGAAAAAGAATGCACCTCATAGACAAGAGCCATTATGAAAAAAACTTGTAAAGGGAAGTGAGGTATCGACTTGATAATAAAAGTCAAAGATCTGATATACTCGCCAGGTTTAATTCTTAAAAAAAATAATCAACAAATGGTGAGGTTCTTGTCTTAGCAAGTCTGTCATGAGCTCAGACATTTCTCAGAAACACCACCATTTAGAAGACAACAGAGGTTCTTCGTCCACCAATAAGTATTTCAAGGCATCACTGAAGAATCAAAGTGAGATAATTTCCATAAAAGCAATTCGAAAACTATAAATGTACATATTGTTGTTGCTTAGTCATGTCTGACTCTTTGTGACCCGATGGACTCTAGACCGTCAGGCTCCTCTGTCCGTGAGATTCTCCAGGCAAGAATACTGGAGTGGGTTGCCGTGCCCTTCGCCAGGGGATCTTCCAGACCCAGGGATCGAACCTACATCTCCTGCATTGGCAAGTGGATTCTTTACCACTGAGCCACCAAGGAAGCCAAAATGTACATATGTTAGTTAGAATTATGACTACTTGATAACTACTAGACACTATTATATGACTTCACTTTCGCTTTTCACTTTCATGCACTGGAGAAGGAAATGGCAACCCACTCCAGTGTTCTTGCCTGGAGAATCCTGGGGATGGGGGAGCCTGGTGAGCTGCTGTCTCTGGGGTTGCACAGAGTCAGACACAACTGAAGTGACTTAGCATTATATGAAAATGGGCTTCCTGAGTAGCTCAGCTAGTAGAGAATTTGCCTGTAATGCAAGAGACCCCATTTCAATTCCTAGGTCAGAAATTTCCCCTAGAAAAGGGATAGGCTACCCACTTCAGTATCCTTGGGCTTCCCTGGTGACTCAGAGAGTAGGGAAGATCCCCTAGAGAAGGGCATGGCAATCCACTCCAGTATTCTTGCCTGGAGAATCCCCATGGACAGAGGAACCTGGCGGGCTACAGACCATGGGGTCACAAAGAGTCAGACATGACTGAGCGACTAAGCATAGCACAGTATGTTATATGAAAACAGAGTAAAATAAGTTGAGTAACACATGACTACATTTGAAGAAACACTGTAGTTTGACTGGTTACCACAAAGAAGACAGAAGCTCAAGCTACCATACACACACAGCAAAAGCAGGATTTGAACATCCGTTTTCTGATGCCTGGTCTTGGCTCTGTCCCTTATGCTTCCTTTAGAAAAGGAATATGCCTGTGTGTTACCTTGTGCTTCAGTCTCTCAACAGCATTTCCTGTCATCCTTGTGCACCTCTTTCTTTCATCAGTAAAATAAAACCTAATTCAAGCTAGCTCCTCCCTTTTAGTGAGAAGCAGCTCAAAAATATGGAAGATATAGTGAAATGCATACCTCTCCCTTAATATCTTACCTAATATCTTCCAGGGAGAACCTAAACTAGAACAATTTATCTGAATCAAAGCTCAGTGTCCAGGAGGCCATTACAATATATAGCTATGCTGAATAACAGAGCACCCCAAAACTAAGTAGTCTTTTTTTCAGTGAGAAAGGAATTTTATTGTGTTAATTCATGACATTGTTGAGAAATTTGTTACAGCATTAACAATAAATCCCTACTGCTGCTGCTAAGTACCTTCAGTCATGTCCAACTCTCTGAGACCCCATAGACGGCAGCCCACCAGGCTCCCCCTTCCCTGGGATTCTCCAGGCAAGAACACTGGAGTGGGTTGCCATTTCCTTCTCCAATGCATGAAAGGGAAAAGTGAAAGTGAAGTCGCTCAGTCATGCCCAACTCTTAGCAATCCCATGGACTGCAGCCCACCAGGCTCCTCCATCTATGGGATTTTCCAGGCAAGAGTACTAGAGAGGAGTGCCATTGCCTTCTCCGCAATAAATCCCTAATTACAGTTTAACGCTTATACAAAAAACAATTCCTTATTTACTTCCTCATCAAAAAAAAAAAAAAAAGGAATTCTGATTATCTATTAGTTAGTTAGGGTAAATATCTTGTAGTCATCATCCTGGACTCCTATCTCTCTCAAATCTCACCCCAGTTTGCCTATAATTCCTATCAGAACAACCATTAAAGTAAATCCAGACTATAAGCATCTCACCACATCCTCTGATCTGTGCATCAGAGTTAATGCACCTTGTAATAACTGCTGAAAAACTTTCCTAAAACTAAGTGGCTTTATTGTTGTTGTCGCTTAGTCTCTAAGTCATGATCGACGCTTTGCGACCCCATGGACTGTCGCCTGCCAGGCTTCTCTGTGCACAGGATTTCCCAGACAAAAATTCTGGAGTGGGTTTCCATTTCCTTCTTCAGGAGGTCTTCCTGAACCTGCCTTTCCTGCTTGGCAGGCAGATTCTTTACTGCTGAGCCACCAGGGGCATGTATTATCGCTGAGGAGTGTGTGGCTGAACCGGATAGTTGTCCCAGTCTCAGCTGAGTTCATGGGTACATCTGTGGTCAGCGATGGGCTGAGTGAGAAACTCCGCCTCTCTTGCTAGTGCTTTCGCACAAGTCTATGGGCGACTTGCCATGGGCTGGCCTAGCTTGGCCTCGGCTGATGCAGCTGGGACAGCTCATCACTCCTGTGCTGCTTCGTCATCCAGCAGGCTATCCCAGGCTTGTTCTTTACGGTGGCAGCAGCAGTCTGAGAGAGGAAATAAACGTGGGCACGTCATCTTGAAGGTTTCCCAAGTGGTGCTAGTGGTAAAGAACCTGCTTGCCAATGCAAAAGACACAGGAGATGTGAGTTCAGTCCCTGAGTCGGAAGATCCCCTGGAGAAAGGAATGGCAACACACTCCAGTATTCTTGCCTGGAGAATCCCATGGACAGAGGAGCCTGGTGGGCTATGGTCCAGAGGGTTGCAGAGAGTCAGACCCGATTGAAGCCACTTAGCACACACTCACACACAGCCTGTTGAGGCCAGGAGGTAGACATAGAACTTTGTTCCTTCTACTGTATTCTATTAGCCAAAGCAAGTCACAAAAGCCAACCCCAACTCAGGAAGCAGAGAAAGAAATTCCGCTTTTGGATACATTCAGCTGGAAAATCACACAACAAACAGAATGCATGGGGAGAGTTGAATTGGCCATCTTTGCAGGCATTCTACTGTAGCCAGTGATATGTTTTTAGTATATCAAAGAGGATAGGGGCCTAGCATATTAACACACATATTAGACATTTGCATTGATCAGTTTGCAGGCAAACTCAGTTCATCAGGCAAGGCATTTGATCATAAAATATAATTTACTCATCTTTGTATTCCCAACACTTTGCATCTCATCAGGCAGATTGTAGGCATTCCACAAGAGTTATTAATAATGATAAAAGATCTCTTGGTAAATGTCACATTGCACCTGAAAACACGACACTTATTTTCAAATATCTTTTGATATTGATTTGTAACATAATTCCACAGTGATAAGAGAACAGACTCTGTATGCTTTCAGTACCTTTAGATCATGCAATTTTTGTACTTTGTTTTATGTCCCTGGATATATTCCAGTGTCTCCTGGTTTTATAACCTATGGGAACTTGGGTAGAATTTGTATCCTGATGTTGTGTGGAAATTGTGTAAATCTTAACTACATTGAATTGATTCATAGTGCTTTATCTACTTTTATAGTCTACTATATCCTTCTACTCTTCTGTCTACTCATTCTATTAATTTTTGAGAGTTTGATATTGAAACTTCAACTAAAAATATTAATTTACCTTTTAAAATAATTGTAAGATAAAGTGGAACATAACTTTGCTCTGTAAAAAAAATTAAAAATTGAGAAAAAAGAATATAAATACATTTGAATAAACCAAGGGTAAATACAAAACAACAGAAATGATTATGGAAAATTAGTCTATTAGAAATTAGGAGTCAGCTGAATCATAATTCAGCTATGCCAGATTACCTGTGCAACTCTGGAGGGAAATAATTCAGCCTCCCTGGGATTTCTAGAGACAGACTGGCCATTCTCTAAACTATTCTTTCCTTCCTTCCCTTCTTCCTTCCTTCTTTTCTTTCTTCCTTCCCCTCTTTCTTCCTTTCATTTTAAAATATTAAGTCTGTAAGAACCTTAGAAATTATGTAGAGGCAACCCACTTATTATATAGAAATTAATGAATGAATTGACTTAAAAATACAGATGGTTGACATCAGAAACTAGAGCTCTGAGTTCCTGACTCCCAGCTCATCTTCCCCTTGCGTTATTCCAGTACATTGCCACTCAGAGTGCTTCCATGAGCCAACAGCATCAGCATACGGGAGTTTGATAGAAATGCAGAATCTCAGACCCTCTCCCAGTCTTCCTGAATTGGAATCTGGATTTTAACAAGATCCCTAGATAATTCATACATGTGTTCAAGCTGGAGATGCTCTAGGCTTCCTAATAAAGTTTAATGGCTAAAAAAACTAAAGTGCCTAGGTAGAAGCCTGTTCCTTTGGATGCATTAACACAGACATCATATTTTTGCACACTCCTCACTAATTTATTTAACAAATGCCTCCTGAGAGTCTGTCTGAAGTGTTGTATGAATTTGTTCATGAGAAGGTTTTGCCCTTCTAGAGTTTACTAGTCCCAAGGGAGACAGGCCCCTTCCCCTTGTCCCACGTCTTCCTTCCTTCCTCTGTGCCCTCTCTTTGCTCTTTACCTTCCCAACCTTCTCCCACTCCTCATTTTTAATGAATCCACCACCGAGATCTAATTTCTGAAGTTGTTGGTTTAAGAGCTAAGCACGTTATTCATTTGAAATTCCAATTTCAGAATAGTGATTTAAAATGTTGGAAAATTTTTTATTTGGCTCACTTCCAAGTGGCTTACATTATAATATCAGCATGACCCTAAAACTGTGTATGAAAATGACTGAAGTACTCTGAACATTTCGGGAGGAAATTCTGTATAAACATAGTACGGGTTAATCATACACATTAGTTATTGCTCTTGTCTTTTTCTAATGCAGTCTTTTTCTCAAAGAAGATAAAAGTTTGGGAAGCTGAGATATTATCACAAACATACAAAAAGATTGTATTTTTTTCCCTCAAATATTTAAATCCAGCACGTCACTGAGATGCAAAGGAAAATTTTTCAATATCAACAGATTAATTTCATTCAAGAGCTTAGCGTGAAACAGAGACAATTAAACAGAAATCCAGTAAATTAACTATTTTCCAGTGAGTAATATGTAAGATGGTGTAGTATGTAAGAAGGCGTCTTTATGTTAGATAACTGGATCACAGGTAATGGTTGTATGATGATATTCAATCCCTTTGAGGCTTATATGCCTGGCATTTTAAGTTCTGGTGATTAAAAATATTGTACTTTTCTCTGTGTGTGCCTTTTCTTTTCAATACTCCCTCATAGTCCTGAAAAGCCCTGAGCTCATTTTATTCTTCTTTCCTTTCCTTGTCTACTCCCTTTTAAAGATATTCCATGATGATTTTGCTTTTCAAAATCAAGACTGCTTGAACTTGAGCTGAGAGTAATGAAATTTCAATCTTTCACACAATGGCAGCTACATCTTCTTTCTGCTCTCTTGGTGTTGTCAGAATAGCAACTGCCCAGCGTGAACAATAGGACTACTTTCACTTCTAAGGGGTTGGCCGTTGCTGAACAGCAGTGCATAGAAATAATCCTTGGCAATCCCATGGGTGACATTTCTCCTTCCTTATCGCCCATGCTGCATGCAGCCAAAACTTGATAAGACACCCAGAAAGATAATGGCTGCTATCAAGCTGTCTAGGTAGAAATAATAATAATAATCTGTTTATGGAAAAGCAGCTGTCCTATTGTTTCAGATTTCATGAAAACTCAGAGTCAGAGCCTCTCTCCCATGCCAGCCCCATTCCTGGTCCCCATGCCAATCCAATCACTTTGGGGCTTTAATGATGGGCATTTGTTTCACAATCTTTTGATACAATAGACAAGAATGCATGTAAATATCCCATAATCATATTCAGTCACAGAACATAGTTAAAGACTAGAGAAGAAGCATTTTATGGGAAGATTGGAGGCTGGGAGGACTTGGCAATGAATATGGGACAGCCCAGTATCCCTTTTAAAATATCAAAAAAAAAAAAAAAAAGAACAGTCCAGTGATCATTCCAGTCTGAAACCTTAACCCTCGCAAACTGTAAAGTCTCAGCTTCTCAGAGTGAAACCCCAAAGAATTGTGATATTGTGATTGCCAACCATGTGGGCTCCATCCATGTTGATTGTTTTTATATGTCCTAAACAGAACAGCCTAAGGCTCAGAAGCATCCTGGCTGAACCACCACTGTCCTTTTCTTTGAGCGGGATTGCTCCCTTGGCTGGGACTGAATAGGTGATCCCTTTATTTCCCAGTGTCCAGCTAGACCTTTGCCTTTAACACAGTCATCTTCACGTAGGTTTATCTGTGGATGCTATTTCTGTTCTTTATCCATCCCCATGTCTCTGGTGAAGAGTCAGGCAACCATGCCCTTCAGGGTCAAACATAGAATTGAAAAGAACAAAGTGTATCAGTTCCTTTTTCCTTCACTTGGTTCTAAAACACAGCCAAAGGCTGCATTTTCACATCCAGGGCTGGCTGATATCTTCATTCGTGTGACAGTCATCCCATAAGGGTCCCACCACTGCAGTAAGCAGAGACAGGTTACCTTTATTCCTTTTCCTGTAGTTGCCATAAGTCATCACTTCTAATTTACCCCAGCTGAACTCACTTTCTCCCTGCATCCTCTTTTACTAAGACGTGGCAATGCCATGAGAACAGAGGGGACAGAGATCTGGGCCTCATAAACAGAGAAGCCACCTTGAGGAATCTCCCACTGCTACTGCCACTATTTTGTGCAAAGACTCTCTCTATGTGAGTCGCATCTCTTTGCCTCTGGTAAGTCCAGGTCTATTTATACACAGGCTTCCCATTTGGCTCAGTGGTAAAGAATCCACCTGCCAATTCTGAAGATGCAGGTTCAATCTCTGGGGAGGGAAGATTCCCTGGAGTAGAAAATGGCAACGCACTCTAGTATTCTTGCCTGGAAAATTCCATGACAGAGGAGCCAGGTGGGCTGCAGTCCCTGGGGTCGCAAAGAGTTGGACATGACTGAGTAGCTGAGCATGCTTCCTACACAACAAAGCACACCCTACCGGATCTCTCTCTCTCTCTCTCATATCCCACTCCATAAAGGAGTAACTCAATACTACTTTCTCTCTGGGGCCTCACTCTAACCCTCTCCCTCCTTCTTCAGCAGACTCAGTTAATCATGGATATAGCTGTGCACATTGCTGTAAGATACCCATTTCCGTTCTGTATCACATGCCTTTCCCTATTTTCTTGGAATGTGAATTCCAAGAAATTGAGTAAAATGACTTTTTATATTTGTATTCATTTTTAGGAAGGCAATTTAGGCAAATGAATGGAGAAATGGTTTTATATCAGGTAGGTCTGGTGAATCCTAGCTCTGTTATCAATCAGCCATGTGTCCTTACTTTTCTGAACTCATTTTACTAAAATGTCAGATGGGGCTGTTTCATAAGTTTGTTGCTAAAGAATTAAGTGAATTAAAGTACATGTACGTAAGATGTTTAACCTAATACCAACATGCAGTAAGCTCTAGATAAATGGTAGCTATTATTATGAGTGCAATTAACTTAGTATCCCTAGTCATCCCATAGTAGACTATCAATAAATATTTATTAAAGAGTAAAGGAACAAATGAAACACACACATATATACACAGAACGTACACAAAAACCATCATCCACCTACTATAAACTGCATTGTTCTCTGCTTGTCTGAGCTTTCAAAATGGGATGTTGACCTGTGGGGTATGTGACAAAAGAAAGGGATCACAAAAGAGTTTGCAGGAATTCTCTTTTCTAGCAGCTTTACTGTAAATGGTGACCTCAAGAAATCCGCATTTCTCTCTGAAGGTGCCAAGTTGGCGCTCATGACATCCAGCTGAAAACGCAGGTGGAGCAGGTGGTAAGAGCACCGTGCCTCTTACCAGCAGCAGATCTGCAGAGGGAAACACACAGGAGATCAACTCGGTGTCCGCTTGCTAGAATGAGTCATGGCAGAATTGAAGAAACACGGAGATGCAGCCTTGAACTTGTACTTCCTTCTCGCAATAGTCCTTTTTTGCACAAGTCATTATAAATCGCCTGGTCTCACACCTAGTGACTGTAAAATCCTGGAAGTGTCTGGATGCAGACTTGTCATTTCCCCCCTAAGACACCAAAGGGGTTAATGTCTGGCCAGAAATCAAAGTCAGGCAGCTTCCACCCCACACATAATGGGCATTGTTGTTCCTGAGAGTGTGTCTGTTTTTTCTGGCAGACTCTACCATTTGGAACCGATTCTAAAACAGAAAAAGGAAAAGTCAGTCTGCTTTTTTTTAAGTGCACACGCAACAAAGCATAGGGCTGGTCACAGAGCTGTTGTTTTGCTAGATTTCCAGGAAAGTTGTTGGCCTACTACTGTTCAGAGAAGATGAATTGTCAACTTAAATTCATTTACCTCGAAAGGAAGTCATTTGTACATGTGCATGAGTCACACATAATATCCTGAGGTGGTCTCCTTGTCTCAGATATGAAGCAACACATTACGACTATATTAGCAGGTAAGTGAACTGTGGCTGCCCGTGCATCTGCATATGAAACTCATTTGCATGACGTTATTAACGGGCTCACTCATCAACCTTTCCAGGTCAGTTGCAATCCCAGAACCCGTTCTTCACTCCCACCTGATGGGTCCCCAGATGTTCTCATGTAAAACCACATGAATGTGTCTTACAAAGTTATCAATACAACAAAATCCCCCTACAAAACACCAAACTCTCTCCCGGTGGAAAAGGCCAAGGATTTTTTTTTTCCAATCTGTCATAAACCAAGGCTTTTATATACACCAAAATCGTGCTCTTGGGTGTCAACCGCGCATCAGATTGTTATAGATGTTTCTAAAGACTGTTCGTTTCTGGGGAACGTTTTCAATTAGCAATAACCACGCTTAGAATAAACCTCATTGGTTATGATACTGCTACTGTGCAAAAGCTGCATTTAGCTTCTGCACTTTGCTTCTCACAGATCAGTAACAGATGGTTTGTGAATCACACTGGCCCCTGGACCACACTTTGCTGGACTGTGGGCTTTGTTATATTGCTGACAGACCATCTTTTAGATAAAAGTTCACCAACTTTTTCTGTAAAGGGCCAGAGAGTAAAATTGTAGTCTTTGAAGCCTGCACAGACTCCCTAACTCCTCGATTCTGCTGTTATAGAGCGTGGGGGCAGCCGTGGACAAAAGAAAATGAATGGGCATGGCAGTATTCCAAGAAAATTGTATTCACAAAAGCCAGTCACAGGCTGGGTTTGGCCCACTTGCTATAGTCTGCCATCCCCCAAATGATGACGATGATAGCATACATTTACTAGGCAACTCTTAGGTGTCAACCTTTTTCTGTCTTCCCACCATAGCCATGAATTATGTAACATTGTTTTAATTTTACAAACAATGAAACTGCGGTATTAAAAATGAAGAAATTATTTCAGCTTATTCTGAAAATAGGTGGCTGTTTCCAGATCCAAATCACAGTCCCTAGGCTCATACTATATACTACATATGCACAATGAGTGGGATGTCTTTTTCACTGTGGATGGAAAACTTGAAATATTAGTGTCATCTTGGTCATCTTTTTCCCTTTTTTCATCTCCCTACCCACAATCCACCTCAAACAGTAACAAGGTCTTGGAATTCCCTGGAGGTACAGTGGATCAGAATACAGTTTCAAATGCAGGGGACATGGGTTCAGTCCCTGGTCTCAGAAGACTGCACATGCTGTGGAGTGACTAAGCCCAGGTGCCAAAACCAAGTACTAAAGCCCATGCTCCTACAGCCTGTGCTTGGCAACAAGAGAAGCCACCACAATGAGAAGCTCAAGGAACACAGGGAAAAGCATCTTGATAGCCACAACTAGAAAAAGCCCATGCATAGCAACAAAGACCCAGCAAAGACAAACAGAAATAAATAAGTAAATAAAAATAAAGGTCCATATAGTCAGAGCTATGATTTTTCCAGTGGTCATGTACAGATCTGAGAGTTGGACCATAATGAAGGCTGAGCACCAAAGAATTAATGCTTTCAAACTATGATGCTGGAGAAAACTCTTGAGAGTCTCTTGGACTGCTAGGAGATCAAACCAGTCAACCCTAAAGGATATCAACCCCGAATATTCACTGAAGGACTGATGCTGAAGCTCCAATACTCAGGCCACCTGATGCAAAGAGCCGACTTACTGGAAAAGACCCTGATGCTGGGAGAGATTGAGGGCAGGAGGAGAAGGGGGTGATAGAGGATGAGACGGTTGGATGGCATCATCGACTCAAAGGACATGAGTTTGAGCAAACACCAGGAGATAGGGATGGACAGGGAAGCCTGGCATGCTGCAGTCTGTGGCGTCACAAAAGATGGGACATGGTTTAGCAACTGAACAACAACAACAACCAATGTTTTAGTGTTCAATCACCCTGAAGAGTCCCTACAGCATCAGGGCCGGCCTGGACAGTCTCCACGCTCATCGAAATGATTAAGTACTCACCAAATATATGTGGAGAGTTTCCTCCGTGCCAGACACCATTCTCAATAATGGGGCCATAACAGTGAATGAAGTATACATGTCCCTACCCTTTACATTCTAGTAAGGGTTATTGTTGTTGTTCAGTCACTCAGGTAATAAACATGTAAAGAAATATATATCGTGTAGGGATATCATGTAAGGAAGTCAGGCTTGGAAGAAAAATAAAGCAAAATAAGAGCACAGAGAGTAACAAGATGTTTCTCTTTCATCCAACTCTTGTATCTTTTCTTTACCAACTAAGATATGTAAACTCCAAAGAGATCTATAATTTCAAGTACACTTACTAGATGTAAACACGTTATACTTACAGGATTTTTGTCACATATTTTTATCAGCTATTTTCCCCATAGTTGTGTGGGAAAGGACACCAAGGAAGAAATGAGCATCTTCATTCATACTGCAAATATTTATTAAATGCCTACTTTGTGTAAAGTTTTTAGAACAAAGAATCCAACAATGAGCAAAATACACAGATTCTTGCAATCATGGATTTCCGTTATGGCCAGAGGAGTCAGAGAATAAACAAAAATAAAATAAACATATGTTAGAAGGCTGGAATAAGTACAATGGAGAGAAGAAACCACAGAGAAGGAGACAAGGAAGGCCTGGGGGCAGGGGCCAGGCTGTCATTTTAAGTAGCAAGCAACTGTCCCTTGATCAGGTAGAATGCCACAAAAACAATACCTATGCCAATAGCAAGCCTTGGGTTTTAGTTCGCCCATTATTATAGTCAGAGTGTCATCAATTAAAAGAAAACACAGGATGTTTTGTGTTGAGCGTTCTATTTAAGTCCATAGAAAGAAATGTTATTCTTTCAAACTCATTTTTGCCCTTCCCTTTCCCTTGCTTCAGAGAAAAATGAGCGGTTGGCAGCCCAAACAATGTAGGGATGGGAGAGGGGAAAGGAAGGAAAAACTAAGGGCCAGCATTCACGCCGACGACTGTTTTAACAAGGATGTAGCTGTGACCCAGCCCTCCTGGGTCCCCAGCAGCCTTGTTAAGGAACCCACAAAAACAGAGCTGGCAGACACCAGGCATTTTCCATTAAGCATGGCATGCACTTTTTTCAAGACGTAACGAGATGTTAATATAGATTTGAATTTTAATCAGATCCAACTTGGGAACAGAGTGCTTCTCTATAAATGTGAAATACTTCTAGGCTTTTAGGAAAATGTCATCCATATAAAGGCTAACTACTGTTTTACATATAAAACTGCCATTCTTCATTGATTTTTCAGGAAAGAGAAAAATACGATAATAAAATGAAACATCACCACAAAGACTTCTTACTTTCCTGTGAACATTGTTCCCAAGGATATATTTTTTTTCAGAATTCTTACATACTAAGAAGAACGCTTTTAGGCTTAAGGCAAAAATTAGGGAATTTCAGCTTATACATTATGAAAACAGACATAACAAATCTATTTCTTGATAATAATAGCATTAACTTAAGGAGGGTACACAACCAGTAAGGGTGGATTCTAATCCCTATATAACTTTTTCTAAAATCAGCATCTTAAACTAAACTTTCCCCCTTTTTACTCTTTTTATTTTGCTTTATTTTTCCCCATAATCTTTCATGGATATGTACTTCTTTTACCATTAAAAAAAATCCCTTTTGGAAAATAACTGTTGTATAATACATACATTACACTTAGTTGATCACCCATCAGTTTATTCTGATCAAATTCATAATTACCAAGTGTCTTTGTAAACCTCAGAATAAAGTCTTTTGGGTGTGATGTGGCAGGCTAGGTCCTGGAAATCACTATTACCTCTCTTAGATAAATCAAGCCTTTTCCACCTGACAAGTCTATCCCACAATCCACATCCACACTCAAACAAGGAATAGGAACTGCCCGCTCCCAATCCACTTCCTACCCACACCCTTGAGATTTCTCTTAGGACCACTAAAAACAATGTCAGAGTCAACAGCTGGTAGAAATCAGGAGACTGGGGACAGAATTCCCTAAGCCCCCTGAACTGAAGTCTGACGTTCATATTCCATAAAGGAGAGACGAGTTCCATTGAATTCTCATGTTCAGAGGCTGGGCTTTCTTGCAAGCTTGATATTTTCCATCTGTGCATATATTTGGATGTCTAAACATGTGTTTATAACATACAGTCCTATTATTAAACATCTAGAGAAATAAGACAAATGCATTGGAGGGAGAGCTGTTTATTTACTCTATTAAAGCATTTTCACATGAAATTATAAATCCCTATTGCATTCTTTGCAAAGTAAATTGCCTGAAACTCTGAGGTGCCGGATTACTTTTCCTAAACCAAGACAGAACACACAGACTGAGAACAGAAACCAAGGCAACTATGGCAAAGGGGAAGAGGAGTGTACTCAGACAGGTATTCTGAGAAGTCCCTCTAAAAATGACCAGCCCCAAACAACCTGAATAGATTTCATTTTCCCCTGTAGCTCAAATGGTAAAGAATCTGCCGCAATGCGGGAGACCAGGGTTCAATCCCTGGGTTGGAAGATTCTCTGGAGAAGGGAATGGCAACCCACTCCAGTATTCTTGCCTGGAGAATTCCACGGACAGAGAAGCCTGGTGGGCTAAAGTCCATGGGGTCGCAGAGAGTCAGACATGACTGAGTGACCAAAACACACACACACACACACACACACACAGAAATTAAACATATCCATTTGTAAAATCATACATATCTATAGGAAGATTCACCCCGGTAGTAAATTTGAGTATTTGTATCAGTGAAAGAGAAGATGGATCTGTGGATTTCAGGCTTGGCATCCATCAAAAACACTTGGAGTGGTCTTCAACTTGTGCCATCTGAGCCCACAGCAGAAAATTTTGATTCAGTCAATCTAAAGGGAATCCAGATTCAATCCAGAACAAGTCGTTCCCCTGGATACACACACACACACACAGAAATTAAACATATCCATTTGTAAAATCATACATATCTATAGGAAGATTCACCCCGGTAGTAAATTTGAGTATTTGTATCAGTGAAAGAGAAGATGGATCTGTGGATTTCAGGCTTGGCATCCATCAAAAACACTTGGAGTGGTCTTCAACTTGTGCCATCTGAGCCCACAGCAGAAAATTTTGATTCAGTCAATCTAAAGGGAATCCAGATTCAATCCAGAACAAGTCGTTCCCCTGGATCCATCCACCAGGCTACATGGCTCTTTAACATAACGTTTTTGGTTTATAGCATGTATTTGGTTTAAAATTAAAAGGGAAATTGGTATTCTTCTGTTGAAATCTTCTCTCATAACAAACCTTGGCCTTACTTTTGAACTACCTTACCCATTCTCCATATTTCTAATATTGCGATTCTTTTTTTTTTTTTTTTTAGTTTCCCAAGGAGGAATGAANAGGCTCCTCTGTCCATGGAATTCTCTAGGCAAGAACATTGGAGTTGCCATGCCCTCCTCCAGGGGATCTTCCCAACCCAGGGACTGAAGCCAGGTGTCCTGCATTGCAGGCGGATTCTTTACCATCTGAACCACCAGGGAAGCCCATTCAATAATATACACCTGTCAAAATCTTAGAAAGTTTAATCTTTAAGGTTATCAAAATATGTGTTTTAATATATTTTGATAACCTTAAATCTTATCAATATATTTTACTTATATACTTTACTGAAATGCAGATGTCTAAAATCACAGCATTGTCATTACTGATATCATTGTACTAAAACACTAGATCTGATAAACATAAAAGTGTGTTTAAGAAATTCTTCTGTCAGGCTGAGAATGATTTTTAATTTAATGAACCACAGCAGTCAAAGGGCTTCCCTGATAGCTCAGTTGGTAAAGAATCAGCCTGCAATGCCAGAGACCCTGGTTCTATTCCTAGGTCGGGAAGATCTGCTGGAGAAGGGATAGGCTACCCACTCCAGTTTTCTTGGGCTTCCCTTGTGGCTTAGCTGGTAAAAAAAAATCCTCCTGCAATGCAGAAGACCTGGGTTTGATCCCTCGGTTGGAAGATCCCCTGGAGAAGGGAAAGGCTGCCCACTCCAGTATTCTGGCCTAGAGAATCCATGGACTGTATAGGCCATGGGGTTGCAAAGAGTTGGACACAACTGAGTGACTTTTACTTTCACAACTGTCCAAGTTACAAATAAAAAGGCAAATATATACATGGTAGATTTCTGTACACCATTAATATTTCATAATACACTTCCTAGAGAAATCCACTCTCTTCATTTTTACTTCTGCAATCATTCCATCTCCAACAGTTTTGTCTTGGGTTAAAGTCTACTCATATTCAAACTCAAATGTTTTTCCCCACAAATGTGGGATACATTTTATACTATAGGCCAGAAACACATAAGTACATGAGGAAACAGTAGGTAAGAACAGATGGAGAGAAAGGGGGGAGCCCAAACAGAGCCAGAGGAAACCCTAGAATGGGAACCACACCTCTTTCCTCAGGGGTTCAGGTTCTAAAGATGATGGCTGAGAGAGAAACCATATAAAGNTCAAGGCAAGAATACTGAAGTGGTTTGCCATTCTCTTCTCCAGTGGACCACGTTCTGTCAGACCTCTCCACCATGACCCCCCCCCCCCATCTTGGGTTGCCCCACAGGCATGGGGTTTCATTGAGTTAGACAAGGCTGTGGTCCTAGTAGGCACAAGAGGGCCTAGAGGAGCTATCCCACATTGAAGGTCAGGAAGGGCGGTGGTGAGGAGATACCCTTCGTCCAAAGTAAGGAGCAGTGGCTGCACTTTGCTGGAGCAGCTGTGAAGAGATACCCCATGCTCAAGGTCAGAGAAACCCAAGTAAGATGGTAGCTGTTGCAAGAGGGCATCAGAGGGCAGACACACTGAAACCATACTCTCAGAAAACTAGTCAATCTAATCACACTAGGGAGTGCAGAGTCTTAACCTAACCTCAGACTCCCAGGGAAGTCCCTGCAATTTCTGATACAGAATTTCCCCAGTGAAGATCAAGAGACACCTCTAAGAAAAACAAGAAAATGAAAACCATTATCTGTTCTTAACACTCATTAATAAATAACTCCTGTACACTCTCAGTCAGCTGGACCTACCATAAGCATGGGTGGCTTAAGCAACAGTCATTTATTTCTCACGGTTCTGGAGGCTGGGCAGTTCAAGATCAAGCCACCAGCTCATGTGGTTCCTGGACTCTCTTCCTGGCTTGCAGATAGCTGTCTTCTCACTATGTCCTTACCTGGCAGAGAGGGAGAGAGAGAGAGGGAGGGAGAGAAAGAAAGAGAGCCAAGGAGGAGAGTGAAGCAGCAGATGTGGAGAGAACTCTGGCGTCTCTTCCTCTTCTTATAAAGTCACTAATCCTATCATGGAGGCCCCAACCTCATGACTGCTTCTAGACCTATCACTTCCCAAAGGCCTCACCTCCTCACCTCTAACTATCAGAACACCGGGGGTTAGGACTTCAACATGCGAATTTTGGAGGAGCACAAACATTCAGTCCCTAGCATACACAAGGATAAACTTTACGCTCCTCAGAGGAGAGGCTGTGGCACCAGTCCCCTCATCAATTTGTCAGTCTTTGCTCCCTTCAAATGAGTTCTTTGAGGTGAGAAAGTTAACATACTTGAGAGAATGTAAATCAATCTTATACTGCCCCCTAAAAAAGATGCTGGTATTCAGTTTTTACTACAATAGTCAAACATTTGTGGAAACATAACAATAACAAAGAATGAAATTCAAGAATCTAGTTGGTTACTTGGTGGTGACTGCTTGGCTGGTGGCACTGACTGTTCAAAATGAAGTAGTAAGGAATGACTGTAGTTATCTAAGTGAAAGTGACGTCGCTCAGGCGTGTCTGACTCTTTGCAATCCCATGGACACCAGGCTCCTCCATGCATGGGACTTTCTAGGCAAGAAAGAGTACTGGAGTGAGTTGCCAATTCCTTCTCCAGGGAACTTCCCGACCCAAGGATCGAACCCAGGTCTCCCACATTGTAGACAGATGCTTTACCGTCTGAGCCAACAGTTATCTAACCACCTTTTAATTCTTTAATTCTATCCATAAATTATCCATTCTACTTCATAAAACTGTATTTCCTGTTTCATCTTATTCTCTTACATCAGACACTCTATACTACCGATTTTATGTAAGTGTTATACAGGCTGATAAACTTGAGAAGTACTTCTCCTTAGATATGCCTGAGACAGAACAGTTTTCTCCTCCTCTAAAGTTTCTATTAGCTGGTACTTAAAGAGGCTGGTGAAAGAGGGTATATTCTATCATTTTATCATCTGCTTGCTCCCCTCCAGCCGTCACTGGAAAGATTCTGAACACAGACATGCTATCAGATCTGTACTCCTGGAAATGAGGAGTTTGTGCAGTGAATAGCAGTTACGTTCTAATTATATTAATTCAGACTGCAATTTCTTTGAAATATAAAGGACCTGCTGTCAGGGTGGTGTGGACAATGGAGGCTGAACATGTCAATGACATGACAAATTCCTCGAACAGAGTGCCAGATGTATTGTTGCCTGGGATTCTTTTCTGAGAACAAATTCAGCAGGCACTATAGTGTCAACTATGGAGCAAGGAATTGGTTCATTTGTTATCTTTCCAAGTTGCAGGTACATCTGCCAGAAGAGTCTGCCAACAGATGAACTGGTAATTAAAATCATTTCCGTGGTTGGAGGAGTGATTCCAAAATTGTTCCTCTTTGCTTTCTTTCTTTGCCTGTGCAAGATAAAACTCTGGTGAATACTGATATCGATTTGCCTTGGACAACATTGGAATTGTGTGGTTCACTAGGCTCTCACTGCTCACTTTAATGCTTCAACATCTTTACTGGGACTCACTGTTAAGGTTTTTTAACAGATTTTTCAAGCTCTGTTCTTTGCTAATATCATATCCTCCCTTGTTTTGTAAAAGTTCTTCACAGATGTTTGCAAAACCTAATATGGGTCAAATACCTCTAATTGCTCAATTGACAGAAAAGGTGTATTGTATCTCCTCTCTATGCCAGATATGTGCTAGGATAAATAATGAATAATGGTGATAGATTTTAAAAATATTAAAGTTGGTAATAAATTGCATAAGACAGATGTTAGTTTGCTACCTGCCTCTAGTAGTTATTCAACAAGTATCAGTTTCTACTGTTATTCTCTTCTGTGTCGAGAAAGAGACACTATTTTGTAAATATTCACATATTTACACATCATCGTCAACATCACGATGACAACAAAACCAATTAGCATTTACTTTATCCTTACGTGTCTGGGCTATTTTATTCCTATTTCACTGGCAAGGAAACTGAGCCACAGAGAAGTAACAGTGGGTGAGTTGACACAACTAGGAAGGACCAGAACTAGAGATTTTACCCAAGTGTCTGAATATCAAGGCTTTGAGCTTAATATTGGAAGAAATGATGCTAAAGCTGAAGCTCCCGTACTTTGGCCACCTCATGTGAAGAGCTGACTCATTGGAAAAGACCCTGATGCTGGGAGGGATTGGGGGCAGGAGGAGAAGGGGACGACCGAGGATGAGATGGCTGGATGGCATCACTGACTCAACGGACGTGAGTCTGAGTGAACTCCGGAGTTGGTGATGGACAGGGAGGCCTGGCGTGCTGCGATTCGTGGGGTCGCAAAGAGTCGGACACGACTGAGCGACTGAACTGAACTGAACTGAACTGAGCTTAACCACTTCACTGTAATGTCACGTGACCCTATGTAAATAAGTTAACTGCAACAATTTCCCCAGACTATGCAGTAGCCTATTAATTAATCAGCTTATTTTTTTTTTACAATGTATTTATTTTTGATTGCACTGGGTTATCACTGCTGTGTGTGGACTTTCTCCTGGTGCAGAGCACGCGCTCTAGGTGTGTGAGCTTAGCAGACGCAGCTCATTGGCCCTAGAGCTCCCAGGCTTCTGTAGGTTGTGGTGCATGAGCTTAGCTGCTCTGCAGCCTGTGAAATCTTCCCGGATCAGGAACAAACCCATGTCCCCTGAATTGCAGGCGGATTCCCATCCACGGTACCATCAGGGAAGTCCCTAAAGTGGCTTATATTTTAATACTTATTTGCTTGCTCTGGTTTTTATTTCTTCTTCCTTTCCTCCTCTTTCCTTCCTTCTTTCTTTCCTGCTTTTTTGTTGATAAACACAGCTGCTTTTGTTTTTCTAGCAATAGAGGAAGGTTTTCTACCATCCTCAGAGACTCAGAGGCATCTTTTTAAGAATCAGTAAGTGGAAAAGGATTGTAAGATAAAATGTAAAGTCACCACAAGAATTATTTTCTCCAAATCAAAGCACCAAAATAGTGTAGATTTATAGACACAGGTAACCTAGAAGTTTACCAACAAGTTGTCATGTATATGTATATTCACATATAGAATAAAATATGGAAACATCAAATATGCTTAAATGCATGATCTCTTAGTGACAGTGATAGTACAGTAGAAGCGAAAGCAGCAGCTCTGCTCACTTCAGAGAGCACCAAAGAGAAGCAGCTCATTATTCTACAAACTAGTAGCTAAAGGCAAAGGACAAAGCATCTGTCTGTTTATGTACATATATATGAACTTTACTTCATATAACCAAATAGGTAATGAGAGGGAATTTCTCCGTGTAGAAGGACTCTGGCTAATAAAATAAAATCACTGATGGATACATGCCATTATATATGTATCAAAACCTACAGAACATACAACACAGAGAGTGATGTAATGTTAACTGCGGACTTTGAGTGACAACGATGCGTCAGCGCAGGTTCACTCCTTGCCACTTGTACCACTTTGGTGATGGATGTTGAAAGTGAAAGAGGATGGGGAGGAAGGGGAGTGGGGGAAGAAAGAGTATACGTGTACTTTTCACTCAGGTTTACCAAGAATCTAAAACTACCCTAAAAATAGTCTATTCTTTTTAAATCATAAAATTAGGATGTCACAGCTTTACAGTAGCTAATGAAACAGTGGATCCAAGCAACAAGCCTCAATAATTGATAAGATTACACACACACACACACACAAATACATTTCTACAGATGAAAATATATACCACAATTAATTACTTAGTCTTGCTAAAAATATGGAACCAGAATCTAACAAAATCTCTGTCTTTACCTATAAATGTATAAGAAGTACAAAGTACAAGGCAGTAAATATATTTGAGAAAACCTCAAGAACAGAATCAAGAAAATTCAGATTGTTAGGAAATTTCAGGAGAACACAGTTCAGAATATTAGACAATTTCAGGAACAAGCACTCTCATTTTTTCAGCCAAGAATCCTAAGGAAAAAAATAATAGAGTTAAATGAGGAACCCATATATTTTAATGAAACTTAAGAGACTCACAAACAAGCACAGTACGTGGACCTTTTTTGGATCTGGATTCAAATGAACTTTAAAAAAAAGACAGTTGGGGATAGGTGAGTGCCAACTGCATAATTGTTGATATTACTATATGTTGTATTATCATTAATGTTTTAGATATGATAAAGATATTATGGTTGTTTTATTTTAAAGAACCCATATCTCTTCAAGACTCTTATTAGAAGATATATAGAAGAAATGACCTATATTTGTTTGGGATTTGTTTCAAAATAATGGGGTGGGGTAAGTGTCAATGAGTGGGTCAAGTAAATAAGCCCAGAGGTTCATTTTACTATTTTATCTCTCTTTCTCTCTCTCTCTCTCTTTTTTTTTTTTTGGCATGTATTTGAAATGTTTTATAATACAAGTTTGTATAACTTATAAATTTACTTAACCTGCCTGACCTTAGTTTTCATTTGTAAAACAGAAATAATATTACCTAGAGCAGGAATAACATCTCCTTACAAGATTTTTGAAAAATTTTAAATATGGATTTAAACACTTGGCATGCTGTAGATAATTGAAAAATTGTTTTTTAGGGGCTCAGGTTTATCACTTATTACTGAATTAACTAATCTAAGCTTAGCAGAGTTTCCACACTGTCTCTGAACTGTAGTCAGACTAGGAAGGCTTAGGAGGGGACATGTGCCACCCTTTTGGGAACCATGAACATGCTGGTTGGAGTCGTTTGTTTTGTTTTGATTTGTTTTTTTCAGCTTCAATCTTGTCCCGAGTTACAGTTTTTAGTTTTGCTGATCCTGGAGCCCATGTAGGTGCACCAGTTTTGTTAAATATTTATTCAGTTCTCGGCAACCACAGGTGCAAGTGTTAATCACTCAGTCCTGTCTGACTCTTTGTAACCTCACGGACCATAGCCCACCAGGCTCTTCTGTCCATGGGATTCTCCTGGTAAGAATACCAGAGTGGGTAGCCATTCCATTCTCCAGGGGATCTTCCTGACCCAGGGATCAAACCCTGATTTCTTGCACTGCAGGCAGATGCAAGTTCAGTTCAGTTCAGTAATTCAGTTGTGTGTGACTCTTTGCAGCCCCATGGACTGCAGCACGCTAGGTTTCCGTGTCCATCACCAACTCCAGAACTTGCTCAAACTCATGTCCATTGAGTCGGTGATGGCATCCAACCAACTCATCCTCTGCCATCCCTTTCTCCTCCTGCCTTCAGTCTTTCCCAGCATTGGGGTCTTTTCTAATGAGTCAGTTCATCACGTCAGGTGGCCAAAGGATTGGAGCTTCAGCTTCAGCATCAGTCCTACCAGTCAATACTCAGGACTGTTTCTTTTAGGATCGACTGGTTTGATTCCCTTGTAAGGAGAGGGTGCAAATAAGCCACATCTCCCTAAACCATTTACTCCAGCTCCACCTACACCAAGACAGGCACTTTTCTTTGATAAAATACCAAGAGTTGTCTGATTATCTTAAAAACTAATGCTAAACCCACCCACCAGTTTTCACAACTCATTCCAACTCTTCAAGATCATTCTTTTTGCACCCTCGTTCTACTTATCCTCACAAATCCCTGAGACCAAAGTTTAAAGGAAAAAGTATACGAAAGTGAAGAACAGGGGCCCACAGGGCAGAAAAGATGAAAGTGCTCAGAAAAAAGCAGTCTGCTCTCACAGATGACACGCCCCAAGCAGAAATTCGTCTGGTTCGTTTTTTCGGTGGCTGGATTTTTTGGCTCTCCGAGTCCTGCTGGAGACTTGAGTTTGTCAAGGGCTGAATCTGGAATTTCTCCAGGTCATGGCTGCATGTCAATTCATCTGATTTCTAATAAAGTCAATTTTTTATTTTTCTAACTTGCTTCCAATTCTCAAGTTTAGCTCCAAAGAAAGCAGAAAGTAATTAAAATGTCAACACTTCCCTGAAAAGGAACATAAACTCTCTTTGGATTTTCTTCCCACTGGAAATGCTGCTTTTTTCCAAGGCACCAGCCCCACGTGTGGTAAACAGCAGTCACCCACAGCAGAGCGGGTTGATAGGCAACGCACATAAATCCCCCTCTGTCCATTTCCTTGTTTGCATCTCTTCTTCTCCTGTGCCATTTTCCAAATGGAGAGATCCTATCAATGAAGTACTTAAGTCTGTCTCTTATAATGGACTAATAGCTACTCCATTGTAATATATCCAAATTTTATGCGATATGAAATAAGCTCCAGCAGCAGTAGGCTATTTGATCTCACGTGAAAACCGTAATGTGGAGTCTAACAGCTTATTATTCAGTGCAGTGCAATAAATTAACTGAGCACCATTTTGCATAATGGGAGACTGATTATTTCTTTTCCCTTCATTTAAGTGTTTGGATGCATTATGACTCTCTTCAGGTTTACATGAAATATTCAATGTCCGATATTAAAGAATGAAATAAGGGAGAGGAAAATACGGGTTGACATCATTTTGTGATTTTGTATTTTGTAAGGTTAGTCCTTCGAAAGAGAGGAATATTGTGTGATTATTGGCCCAAGAACTGCGATGATCAGTTTAGGAAAAACAAATGTTCATGTTTATCTTCCACTCCGGCCCCTTTCCTGCTTTCTTCCCTGAGATCGCTGCCAGTTCCTTGACTCAATTTTGAAAAGTACTTTTTAGTGAAACTCTTGATTCCATCCTTCAGATATCTCCCTGACTCTAGCATCTCTCCTCTGCATACCCCATTCCTTAGCACTCTGGTGCAAATAATAGACGGACTGTAACCACTGGTCAGGAGTCCAGAGGCTTCATTTCAAACCACATTCTTTCCACCTACCACCAAAGGTCTTAAAAATACATTAAAATGTATCAAAACACATGCCAACATTAAAGGCTGCTGCAATTCTCACAACCATCACTTTTGAAAACTAAGCATAAATCAGGCAGCTCTTTAACTTTTATGTGCTGTGTGCTCAGTTGATCAGTTTGTGTCCGACTCTTTGCAACCCCATGGACTATAGCCTGCCAGGCTCCTCTGTCCATGGGATTTCCTAGGCAAGAGTATTGGAGTGGGGTGCCATTCCCTTCTCCAGGGGATCTTCCCGACTCAGGGATCGAACCTGTGTCTCTTACATCTCCTGCATTGATGGGCAGGTTCTTTACCACTAGCACCAACTCTATTAATACCATCTTCCCAATTTAACAGGTGGAAACCGAGTCTGATAGAGATTACTTTACCAAATTTGCATAGCAAGTGAAGTTAAATCTGGGTAACTTCAAAGTTCATGTAACATGTTAACATTATTTGTTGGAAAAAATTAGCAAAAATAGTACCTCTATGTTTCTGTATTACTGTCGAAGAAAAAACAACTCAAAATGGGTTTTCTTGACAATGAGGCTGAACCTTTATATCATTGCAGATGAAATTATTTTATAGTACTTACAAGATGATAAATATGTGGTCTGCTGATTTTGGTTTTTAGAGAGACATTTGATTGTCTTTTCTGGGTTTTAAACTGCTTGAGGCATTAATATGCAATATTTGTTTTTCTCTTTCTGACTTCACTCTGTATGACAGGCTCTAGGTCCATCCATATCACTACAAATGACCCAATTTTTCCCTGTTTATGGCTAAGCAGTATTCCATTGTATATATGTACCACATCTTCCTAGAAAATGGTACCGATGAACCTAGTTCTAGCTCTAGAATAGAGATGTGGCTGTAGAGAATAGGCATGCGGACACAAGAAGGGGAGGGTAGAGCAAATTAAGAGGTTAGCATTGACATATACACACTACCAAGGGTAAAGCAGATAGCTAGTGGGAACCTGCTATTAAGCACAGGAGGGTCAGCCTGGTGCTCTGTGATGACCTAGATGGTGGGACTGGGGGAGAGGTGGAAGGGAGGTCCAAGAGGGTGGGGATAAACAGGTGCCTATAGCTGAGGCCCTTCATTTACAGCAGAAGCTGACACAGTGGTATAAAGTAATTCCATTCCAATTTTTAAAATTGCTTTTTAAAAGCAGTTTTAATGTTTAAATGTCCTGACCCTATTTCATCCCTTTTTATGACTGAATAATATTCAGCCATAAATATTGAGGTCAGGACATTTATTTCTACTTTTATAGTCAGTAGAATCAGTGTGGTATGGTGTTTGAGTCAGAAAATCTGAGGTTTCCATTTTGACTCTATGTACTACTAACTGTATAGTGAGTTCCAGTTGGCTTAACTCAAAAGTAGATAAATATACTACAAAGGGTTAAAGGTTAAAGGAAATAAATTATATAAACACATAGCACAGGAGACATAATCAGTGCATTCTATTTCTCTCTCTTCATAATTATCCCACTCCTATTATCTAAGCATCGGTTTTCCACTCACAGAGATATTCCAGGGAAATGTCAATGGGACACAGAAGTGTTATGACTGAAAATGGCCTGATTAAAACCCTTCTTCTATTCTATTCCCTTACCATTATTCATTTCACACACATTTAGCCATCTCACCAAAATGAGATTTTTAAAAGATGATTTTAATTCTAAAACTAACAGTAATAAAGTGAATAAAGGTACTTGGCATTCATTTCGACATTTCTTCTCTTCCAATTCCCCCTTTTTTTGTTTCTTCACCTCTTCTCCCCAGGTTGTGAGAGTAAGTGCTGCTGATAATATAAGAAAGCTTCAGATCAAGGACATATAATCTTGAATTTCTATCTGTTCATGTCTCTGACATGAAACTCTCCTTTTGAGGTAAAACAGCAAAAGTTGAATCTTTAGTTTTTCACAAATTTAAAGAGAACTTGAAGAAAAAAATGATTGATAATCTTGTGAACAAGAAAAAAATTACATGGCAAAGCCCAGCTATAAGTGGTTTCAAGCTTTAAAGATATATAAGGAGGAGGACATTTTTTGCTGGAAATAATTTCACTTTGTTGGGGTCTGAATGAAATGTTTGATAAAAATTATTATTTTAATGAATGACAAGTTATGTCATCTTTGACTTATGACATCTTTTCCTCTGGAGAACTCAGAGAACTTGATACATGTCCTTGAGGTATAACAAGAGCATTATTTGACAGAATTTACTTTTGAACTGTGGTGTTGGAGAAGACTCTTGAGAGTCCCTGGGACTGCAAGGAGATCCAACCAGTCCATTCTGAAAGAGATCAGCCCTGGGATTTCTTTGGACGGAATGATGCTGAAGCTGAAACTCCAGTACTTTGTCCACCTCATGCAAAGAGTTAACTCACTGGAAAAGACTCTGATGCTGGGAGGGATTTGGGGCAGGAGGAGAAGGGGATGACAGAGGAAGAGATGGCTGGATGGCATCACGGACTCGATGGACGTGAGTCTGAGTGAACTCTGGGAGTTGGTGATGGACAGGGAGGCCTGGCGCACTGTGATTCATGAGGTCTCAAAGAGTCGGACACGACTGGGCAATTGAACTGAATTGAATTGATAAAGTGACAATTCAGAGAGGCTAAGTGAAATATACAGGGTCACACAGCATATTAGTGACAGAAATTCGATACTTTCAAATTAAAAGAGTGCAGAAACTTCACAATGAGAAACCAGAGGTAAGTTGCTGTGGACAGAAACTTTGTTTGCTTGAGGACAAAAACTTCACTCTTGAACCTTCCTCTCCATACCCTAAAGGAAAGCACAATCTCATTGGAGAAGGAGTACGCAATGGGGCATATGTGAGATAATACTTTGCCTGGAAAGCTGACAAGGGGTACAAAAGTAATGCGCAAGGTGAGCTTTTATAGAAGAGTAAGACCTCCATGGTCCATGCCTGGAGTAGGCGTGGGGTGGGAAGGCTTGTTCCAAGCAGATGGGAGAGTTGTGCAGGAGCATGAAACCATGAGTGTAAATGAGCTGTGTTGTGAAAGTTGAACGGGGCCTATAGACAGAGTGTTTATGGCCCCCAAATTTATATATTGAAACCTAAACCCCAACATGATGATATTTGGAGGAGGGGACTTTGGGAGTGATTAGATCATCTGTGCCCATATAAGAGATGTGGTATATATGTCCAGTAAAATATTACTGAGTCATAAAAATGAATGAAATCTTGTTTGGGGCAACATGATGGACCTAGAGAACGTATTCTAAGTAAAATAAGTCAAATAGAAAAAGACATACTGTGTGACTTCATTGATACAGAGAATCTAAAAGCTGAAAGAACAAGCATAAAACAAATGAAACAGAGCAAGAACGGAGCAGGACCCTATGAGCCTTGCTCCCCCCACCCCCACACACCACCATGTCTGCTGCCTGCCTTCTGTTAGTGGAAAACTTTAGTCAAAGGATAAATTTAATCAGAGAAGTGAGAACTGCTGAAACAAAGGAAAACAATCACAGACGACTAAACAGTAATAAGGTAGTCATTAAGCATCCTCAAGGACCTTTCATTCTTTCTCAAGGGCTATGGCTAATATTCTGAGCCATACCCTGAGATCTGTCTTGTAGATACTAAACGCCCTGATGGAGAAGTTAACTACATGATAACCAGACTGTACCCAGGACATGAGCTGCAACAAGCCCGAGACTTAGCCTCAGAGAAATGGGATCAAATGGAACTGAAGGTTAACTGCACCTAAAACAATCAAGATGACACTGCTCAGGCCACCCATGGCCAATCTGAAGATGACTGATAGAGATGACTCTGCTGTTTCTGCATGTGGTGCCCCCCAGCACACACTCTGTCTATAAAAGCTCACATCCCCTGCTTGTTGGGTCATGGGGGGAGTGGGCGAGGCAGTCGACTTTGGACAGATGTCTGCCACCCTCCCCCCTACCTTCCCGCCAGTTGCCAGCATCCAAAATAAAGCAAATGCTCCTTTCCACAAACCTGGCCTGTTTATTGACTTTTGAGCCGAGAGCAGCTGAACCCCACCACACATTCTTTCAGTAACAAAGACTCATATACACAAACTAGGCTTTCCAGGGGTGGGGGAGCTGTAGGGGGATCCCTGCTGTGATGCTCAGTCAGTTTAGTTCAAGAGTGTAGATCCTGGGTAGGTTGGCCACTATCAGAGGTGTTCCTCACTCTGGAACATCATCTGCTTATCACATTAAGCCACGTTCGCATCTCAGCAGATTCCAAATGTGTTATATACTTTTGGCATTACTCTAAGCAACAAATCAATAGAAGCCATAGTTGAAAGTAAAGCTAAAGAGACAAAAGCATGCCAATCTGAGGAGGAGTGAAAGAGAAGAGGAACCCATGAAGGCTACCTAGAAGGAAAAGCCAAAGAGTAAAGAGGAAAAATAAATAAATAAATAAAAATGGAAGAGCTAAAAAAAATGGAAGTCCAGAGAGAAAAAGGAGATCAGATACAGGGGGAAAAAGGGTCATGAGCACCAAGTGCAGGGAGGAGGCTGTGTGAGAGAGGGCACACAAAGAGGGGAAAGTCTGCTACAATGGAGACTATGGGGTCACTGCTGAACCTGGACAAAAACAGAGTGTGTGGAGTAAAGAGTACAGAGGTCATTTGCAAGTAAATTGGGGGAATGTAGAGGGAAAGAGCATAAATGAGCATCTTTAAAAGACATTTAAGTTATGAAAAAGGAGAGGGAGGGGCTACAGCTACAGATGGAAGAGTTTGTAGAATGAAAGCAGGGACTATTTCACTTTAGTTTTTAAGTGGCAGAGAGCTTGGAACCTGTTAAGTCACAAGGGTAAAGAGTCTGGGGAAAGGAAGTAATCAGGGAACCAACAGAAATACAGATGCTAGAAAAGAAGAATTTGGGTGAGACAGGAGATGGTTATCTGTAATTTAAAAGGAGAGAATTAAAAAGGGCAATTTCCTCAAAAGAAGCAAGGAAACCCCTGGGAATACTATACCTCAGAGAACAAGAGGAAATAACCGTTTAGACTCTAAAGTATCAGACACATCCACCGTCAAATCTCAGCTACATCTCCTGGGAGCAGTGTTACCCCTGACGACATGTTTCACCTCTCTAAGACGCACTTTCCTTATCATAAATGGTGACAAATATCCCTACCTCAATGAGTCATGTGAGCGCTTCCATCTCACCATTCCCTATCTTTTCCCAGCTTATTTTTTGTTTGCTCACTAATACTTACAACTTTTTCTTTATCTTGCTCATTATCTTTTTCTCCTATTAGAATGCAACAAACCAGAGTGTGAATTTTAACCACTGCTATAGCCTTAGCAGTGCAGTAGCTACACATAGTAGATGCTCCATAAATGATTATTGAATGAAAAAATGGATGAATGATTGGGGCTGCAGAGCAGTTTCTCAGCGTTAATCCTGCCGATGTTTGGAGCCATTGGTTTGGGGGCCTGTCCTGGGCTTTGTGGAATGTTGGGCAGCATCACTGGCCTCTAATCATTAGATGCCAATCACACTCCACCCCAGCTGAGACAAGCCAAAATATGCCCAACAATGCCAAATACCTCTTGACTGGCAAAAGTTCCAAGGTGAGAACATCTGCTTTGGGAGTCAGTGCCTTAAGTGCTACTCTTTAATATTGTTAGAATTATTATTAGCTTGTTAGAATGGACGAAAGAATAAGAAATGAAAGTAGCACTCGGTCACCAAATTCTCCCACAACCTGTTTGACTTGAGGTGGAGAAAAATACTGCTGCTGAGATGGGTACTGGCTTCACAGTACAGTCATTTTAGTTATTTTACCAAGAAACTTGTTCAGGAGAAAACAGTTCATAAATTGAGAAAGTGCCTTCTTAGTCTCTCATCTGTTAGTTGCACATGACATATTTTCTTCCTTGTCACCTCTCTGGATAAACAATAATAACACAAATAATTATCCCTACCCACTTGGTCAGGTATCATCAAAGTTAATCACAGATGAGACAGAATTTTAAAGCCAACCCTTTAAAGAGAACGATGTCTCTACCTCCACATTCTAACTAATAAAAGATTATAAAAAGTCAGAATATACAGCTCAAGCTTTCCCTTCCGGGATGATGTCTCCCTTCAGATTTTCCATTTTACCATCCCATTCCTTTACTTTGAATAGAAACCGACTGTCTGGTACTCAAATGGCTAATTGAGTGGCCTTACAGAAACATGAGGATTACATAAAATGGGGAACTTTCCAAAAATGGCCTTGGGGAGCATAAACACATAATGCCATAACATGTCAATGTATAGAAAAACGAATACAGTATTGTAAAGCAAAACAAACTAAAAAATAAAAATTAATTTAAAAAAAAGTGACCTAAAAAAAAAAAAATACCCAGAAATGCCTTGGCCACAGGTTCTTCCCCCTTAAGTACACACACCATGAACTGGGGAGCAGTGTTAGACCAACAGGGAGCTCATGGTTATGGTACCCCTATGTCTGTGCCTGGGTCGGGAAGATCCCCTGGAGAAGGACATGGCAACTCACTCCAGTATTATTGCCTGGAGAATCCCATGGACAGAGGAGCTCGACGGGCTATAATCCATTGGGTCACAGAGTCGGACACAATGAAGCAACTGAACATGAATGCACACACGTCTGAGTCTGCCTGAAGCAGTCCCAGCTGATGCCTGCTGTCCCAGGACACCATGACTAGCAGCCTCTTCCATTTTCAAAATGTCTGGGTCTGGATATGACATATGGATTCACATTTACACTGAGTTAGTGAACATTTAACTCGCGCACAAAAGAAAGGCGAGGCTGAGAACTGGCCATCTGTTTTCCTATCTCTGCATCCTGACCACACCTCAGATTTTTCTCCGCACCCTGGCAGCCTAAAAGAGAACTTTCTGTAACGCAAGCTCAAAGATCAACTATCTGGGAGTCAATAAATGAATCAGTCCTCCCAGCTTATTGATCTATGTCTCACTTATCTCTCTAGTCCCAGGAAAAGTGAAATGGTAATTAGATGGTCACATCCCAGAGTCTGGCAATTAGGTGATCATGTCCCCGGATCCTGATTGCTCAGGATTCCCAGAAGGCACTTAGAGTCAAGGCCAAGTTCAGGGAAACTTGACCCTTACCAGCCTTGGCCTCAGATTCCTTGGCCTGTTAAAAGGGCCCCACACTGCCAGGTGCTGGCTAGAAGAGCCCCTTGATAAGAGTCTCCTTGCCCTGGAGCCAAACCCCCCTTAGATAAGAGGAGGGCTGATATTTACAGCCAACTGACGGAGAATATCCTGCCATGTTACTAGCAAGATAAGCCTTTCCTCTTCAGGACCGAGAACACAGCCTAAAGATTACATGCGGATCAGGAGTTAGATCAGCGTCCCGTGAGGAAGAGAGGAACCGAGAACTTGGAAACAGCTAAAAGGTAGCTGGGAACTCAACAATGTCTGCTAGGAGGGTGCCCAACGTTTCCAGGACCAGCAGTCTTGCTTACCCCCAGTTACAACTCTCACCACTGATCCCTTCAAATTCCAGAATGAACTGCTTTCAGTTTCTCAGATCTGTCACAGTGAATCTCTTCTTCAGTTCAGTTCAGTTGCTCAGTCGTGTCCGATTCTTTGGACTGCAGCACACCAGGCTTCCCTGTCCATCACCACCTCCTGGAGCTTGCCTCTCGTAGTGCCTTGGAATATGGAGTTCTTTAGAACACACCACAGCCTCAATCTGTATTTTACTCATCTTTCTACTCTCAGCGTAGATATGATATCCTCCCAGGAACTCTCACTGAAACCCACCAAATTGGAATCACAGATCCCTCCCTCTAAAACATGCATTTTGTATTTCCTGCTATCAATGGACTTAACACATTTGGTTATAATGGTCTCTTTATTTGTCTATAACCTCTCCTCAATTATAACCCCTTTGAAGTTAGGAATCGTGTATTGCTGCTTGTTCTATTTTCTCCCAAGTAACACACACAATACCTGGTATGTAGCAGATACTCAAAGAACATATTTTGAATGAATGAATGATCAGTTTCACTTTGGTGGCAGGAACTGTGCAGCTTAATGCATGAATAATGACACCTGACAATTAAGGAAGCACTTACTCAAAAAAAGCATGGTATAGAGAGCACCCAATATTTATGTTACCTTGTTACTTATATGTCACCTACCATGTACCAGACATTTTACTTTGCAAAGTTATTGTGAGTATTAAATTAGATACTGCACATATTTGATGTTTAATAAATAGTAGCTGATGTTGCTATAATACTTAAGCTTCCCTACAACACTATGATGTAAGTAAGCATTTATGAACTGCCTTTTAATACTTGACGAAACAGCCTGCTGCTGCTGCTGCTAAGTCGCTTCAGTCGTGTCCGACTCTGTGCAACCCCATAGACGGCAGCTCACTAGGCTCCTCTGTCCCTGGGATTCTCCAGGCAAGAATACTGGAGTGGGTTGCCATTTCCTTCTCTAATGCAGGAAAGTGAAAAGCAAAAGTGAAGCTGCTCAGTCATGCCCGACTCTTAGCGGCCCCATGGACTGCAGCCTACCAGGCTCCTCCATCCATGGGATTTCCCAGGCAAGACTAGTGAGTGGGGTGCCATTGCCTTCTCCAGAGAAAATGGCCTGAGAAAGGTTAAAGTGGCTTGATAGAAAATGGCATTGTCGAGATGCTAAATAATAACGGCTTCACTCTCAAATCCAAGATCTTCCACTGTAGAATACAGTCTGTTTTGAAAGGAAAGGGAGGGAGGGAAGGGGGAAGGAAGGAAGACAGACAGGAGGGAGGGGAGAAGAGAGGAAGGAGAGATATAAAGAAAGAAGAAAGGAAAGGGGATTGAGAGGATTTTTCTTTTAAACCTGCATAAACCTTATCCTTGCAAAATTCCTCAAGCAACATCATTGCATCACTTTCCATATAGGACCCAGCTCTACCTATCAGTTGTGGTTTTTGAAGGAATATTATAATGATGATCGAAATCCCTGATCTCATTGAGCTATGACATTGCTTGGGTATCATAACCAGCATCAAGCTCTAACCGCACAGACTCTTCTTGCCACAGAGTCATTGAGAGGCGTGTTCTGAATCTGTTACCTTCATCCTGGCTCTGGTGAGATCTCTCTGGCTTGCTGGTGTTGATCCCCTCATTCTTGTGGAGGATGGTGAGTCAGAGTGCTCAGTCAAGTGCTTTAGCAAACTGAGACTAAGGATCTATATGAAAAGTCATAAACGTTTGTGGGGAGGTAGAGAAGGAGGCCTCATCCATTAGCTGCTTACATCTGGTTTACAAACAGCCTTTCTACACAGATGACACAGGAAAAATAGATAAGATCTAAACTGTCTAACACCTAGTGGCTGTGGGAAATTTATCAGGCCAGATCAATGCCATCTTTATTCGCCTCCCAAAAGAGAAAACCCCTAAGAAAATGCTTCCCCATCAACAATACATTCCAGAGAACTCAGAAAGGAAGGTGAGTCTTGTACTTTCTTTCAGAAGTGTTCTTAGAGGATTCAAGGATAACCATCTCGGTCAGACCTATACAACCATACTCTTCCTTCATTGAAGACATACTAGATGCCAGGCACTACATGGGACTCTACGACTGAACTGTTAACTATACAGAAATGGTATCTGCCCTCCTGGGCCATAGAGTCTAGTATGAAACAGGTAATCAAATAATCACAGATATATAGAGACGCATACAAACTATCAATATTTTGGCCACCTGATGTGAAGAGCTGACTCATTTGAAAAACCCTGATGCTGGGACAGATTGAAGGCAGGAGGAGAAGGGGACGACAGAGGATGAGATGGTTGGATGGCATCACTGACTCAACGGACATGAGTTTGGGTAAACTCTGGGAGTTGGTGATGGACAGGGAGGCCGGGCATGCTGCAGTTCATGGGGTCACAAAGAGTTGGACACAACTGAGCGACTGAACTGAACTGAACTGAACAAACCAGCATATTCCTCTTGAAGAAAATAATTAATTTAAAAAAATACACAATGAGAAAATTTTTAAGAAAGAGGTATAATTGAAATTTTGACTATAACAACCAAAAAGCTACTAATAAGTCCCCAAAAGATAGAGCTTGCTGGGTTGATAAAATTATTCTTAAGTGTAAGCTTGTCCAATAAGAAAGGCTATTTTCTCATGTACTTTATTTCTTTCCAAGAAGAAAGTGATGTAAAAAATCATTCTGATATTTATGGCTACTAAATGTTATCTGTTTATTTTGTGAGGATCAGTGAAGTACAAATACTTTATTTCAGAGAATTATGAAACTTTAAAGTTGGGAAAAGCTTTTGAAAGTAAATCCTATCGCCCTTTATAGTTTCACAGATGAGGAAACTAAGATCCAGAAAAAGCAAGTGACTTACTCAACATCTCACAAGTATGTGTGTAAGAGCTGGAAGTGAAACTTGGGTTTCCTCATTCAGGCTTCTTTCCTCCAAACCAAGTTACAATAAACCCTTTATTTTTTTGTAAGTGTGTTAATTACCCAACAGGTCAGAGTTGGCTTTTAAAATCCCCCCTTCTCTCTCTCCCTCATACACACACACACACATACATACACAGAGAGAGAGAGAGAAATAAAAGAATATGCTTAAGGCAAAAGCTATCAACTAAACAGTAATCTAGCTTTCTACTACTAGAATTACACAACAAACAGAAAAAAAAAATATGTGTTCTTTGTTAATTCAATCCCTAAATGAAGCTTTCAGACAAAGTCCAGTCAATTACCCCAGATTCTTTGCTGTCTACATATGGGTTGTTTGATTTTATACAGAAAATGGTTTAGTTAGTTCCACATAAAAGCCCATGTGGAACAGACGGGAACTTTTTCAAAGACTCAAAATATTATATTATTATACTCAGCCTTTGACAAGCAAAATTTTTTCCCAAGGTGACATTCATATACTTTCCATACTGTGGTTATTCAGAATTTGCCTTAGCAACTTAAATTATTTTACGTATTCAAATAGCATAAGCTTATATGATTAAGAAAAAAAGACAATGCAAAAACCAAAATTTAAGTATAGATTTCTTCAAAATCAAGGTAGGAGTTTACTAGTATTATCCACATTCTAGAGCTAAAGACATTTTTAAATCTCCTGAAATTTGGCATCATCTTAACTTGAATCATCTGCTCAAAGCAGGGACAGGAGTAAGAGATGCCAAAAACCCTAATCTACCCACCACGGATGTACACTCTTTCTCATTAGTGTGAGCCTGCACGTTTTTTTCTAAGCTTAAGTTTTCTCATGGAAACAATGAAGAGTGGGATAATACCTTGTTAGTTCCTTGTAGCATCAGAATAGCCTGTTCTTTTTAATTCTCACTTTTATTATTTGCTCCAAAATCTAAATAAGACTCAATATGTCCCAGGAACAGAGAGAACTGGCATAAGAATAAAGCACAAAGCAAAGGAGGCTTCAGGTAAGAATCTAAAGGTACACATGAATCGCAGGTATTAGGGAAAAAGCCTCGGTACTCTGTGATGACCTAGATATATGGGATGGGGGTGGGTGGAAGGGAGACTCAAGAGGGAGGGGATATACGTATACTTACAGCTGGTTCACAGTTGTTGTACAGCAGAAACTAACACAACATTGTAAAACAATTATATTCCAATAAAAAGAGAGAGAAATGATATAGGTGATACTCAGAAGTTAAATATATCTCAAGATGCTGGTAAAATTGTACTCCCAAAATACAGATTTCAAGGTGTTAAAAGCATTAAATATCTACAGTTTTTTTTTTTTTTTTACAAACTACTGTTGTTTGTGTACTGACAGTTTTCTTGAATTTACATGAATAATATTGGAACTTCAAGTATGCTTGGAAAATTTGAAAGGAGAATATCATTCCTTTGCTCTATGAGAATTGCATTAATTTAGGTAAACCACACTTCCTGGTATCCATTTATCACATACAATATAATAACATTATCATTAACCTTAACACTCATGCCAAAAATGCCTTAGATGAAATAATATAAATTAACTTCTATTCTAAGGTTTTACATTATAATTTCAGAGATGGAATTGCAGGGCAAAAACAATAACTGGAACCAATAAATGAGAACAATTTCTCTTAATGAGAACAATTTACCTCAAAAAGCACAGAAATATATATTTTTTAGCTTAATAAAAATTTATAATAGTTTTTATAAAAACAGTAACTCTCTGATAAAATATTAATATTCTTTGCATGATTCCAGTAGCAAACAAGAAAAGTTGACAACGCAATTCCAGAAAATAAGGTGATTGCCAATTGAACATGTGGGAGGAGAAAGTATCCATTTCGCTGAAGGAACATACAGAGTCCTTTTAAGATAAGTACATTTAAAGAAAACCATTTTGGACAACACTACCTCCATTGTACATTTTTGGCTTTCTTTCACATGACTGTGATTTTACAGATGCTCTTAGTACCAGTAGGGGAATCTATACTGGAAATTCTTTCTTTGCCATTTGGCAGAGTACACATAGTAAATAAGTAACAGAGTTAAGATTTTATTGTTGGTTTTTATGTGTGGCTGGCTGAAAAGACAGACTTTTACCATCATGTTGGATTATACTGAACAAAAAGGAGAAACAGCTAAGAAAAAAAAAGACGAAAGGAAAGGAAGAACAAATTAAAAAATTAAAATTTCTTTTTGAAACAACACAGCAAGAGTAGAGGAGCTGGTTAGCAGGGACATTGTTTCATACGTTATATATGTTAGCAGCATTGTTACATGTTATGTATGTAATCCAGAAACAGGAACAAAATAGTCGAATGAGCACACACTCTCCCCCACTGTGTCGGTGATTGATCAAAGAAATATATTCATAACAGCACTGGAGAACAAGAAAGGGTAATGTCAACACCAAAGGGGAAGATCATTGTATGAGATACAGAGCAGAGAGGCTTGAGTTCTCGGGGAAGCAAGCCCAGAGAATAGCATACAGGAGAGAAGCAGTGTGGAATGAGAGTGATTTCAGGGAACTTCAGGCAGAAGGAGGTCAGGGAGCAATTGTCACAGTGATTAATTGGGGCAGTGCATTCAAAGGAACTAGGCTTGTCAGCCAGTCCCCCACCTCCTGAGTACATGGAGCAAGACAGAGCAGGGATTGCCCACAGGCTAAAATACAAGACTGTGGGCTCTGAGACCAAAGGGCTGGGGCAGTTCATTGTCACGAGCAGCTAGTGATATTCACATGTCCTTCTTGCAGGATGTCTTCTTCTGCCTCCACAGTCACTGAGATGACCTCTATAATCTGAGCCAATGTCTACTAAAATGTGAACAAGTTATTCAATCTTATATACCAATGAAACTAAGAAGGTGAGACAAGGAAAAATGTGGGATATAAGAAAGCATGGTAAAAAAGAACAAAAGAAGCAATTAAAAGTGTATTGTTAAGCTTAAATTTTTTATGCTTAATAGAAAAAAATTTTTACTAAAATTTCAAATGATCCCAAATCGGGAAGTGATGAAACACAAGGAAATGAAACAGCATTAACATTCTTATTTTGTTTTCTGGGAGCATACAATGCTGATGAGCTCTATTTGTTGTCCAAAACTAATTATGTTTAAAGCTCTCTCTTAAGAATTTAGGAAACTCACTGGCAGTCCAATGGTTAGGACTCTATGCTTTCACTGCCAAGGGCCAAGTTTCAATCCCTGCTTGGGGGAACTAAGATCCCACCAGCCATGTGGTATGGCCAGAAAAATAAAATAAAAATAAATTTAAAGGTAAATCTACTGATTAAACATAGTGAATTAAATACCCATATCCATTTTATTTCCTTTGAAATGCTTCAGGGTTTTTACTTAACCTCTTCGATCTTATATTGAACAACCTTCTTCCGTGCCAAAAATCTAATTCCCAACACCAACATAATTTCTCATTTTTTTATTCCATAGTATACACACAGTATTCCCTGGTAGTCCAGTTGGTAAAGAATCTGTCTGCAGTGCAAGAGACTGGGACTCAGTCCCTGGGTTGGGAAGATCCCCTGAAGAAGGAAATGGCAAAACACTCCAGTATCCTTGTTGGAAAATTCCATGGACAGAGGAGCCTGGTTGGCTGCAGTCCATGGGGTCACAAAGAGTCAGACACAATTGAGTGACCAACACACTATACCCAACAGGGAGAGAGGGAGGGAGAGAAGGAGAGAGAGAATCTAAAACAGTAACAGTACTATCATCAACAATAAAATTAGAAAACACAGTTTAAAATTTTTTGACATTTTTTCCTCCCTTAGGGTATTTCTACAGATGAGTTAGCCACTTGAAGTACTTTCTCTCTGAGTTTATGGTATTAATTTGAGACTCGTGTTCATTTGTGCCATTTTGCTTTCAATTTTAAGATTGCTTTGTCTTGAGATTAGATTTGCTTTACAGTCATGTAAAATGCTTGTGTGTTTTTTAAATTTAAATCAGAAACAAAAATATATTCACACATTTAACTTTTAATCCTGTCCCCTCCGACCTCATTTCCTCTCTCACTCCCTCAAAGTATCTTCTTCCTGAGTCTTTTTTTTTTTAATATAAGCAAATTTATATTCAGACTACCTTATTCTCAGAGCAGCATACCATAAACACTTCTTGCACCATGATTTTTTTAATTAACAATAAATTGTAGAGATCGTTCCAAAATCTTACTAATTTTTGAAAAGTGTGTTATTTTGTAGCCCACTTGAAAAGTTTGGCTATAAAATAAGAGCATTAGTGGCCAGCTGCTAGGAAAAAGACTTAATCCAAATGCTTTAAAAATATATATATATGCAGATTTTTGGAGCTTTGTAGTAAACCTTTAAAAAATGACTCACCAGATTCACAGCATCGTGCTGGGAAAAATTAGAGTAGGTGGTTTGCTTCTGAGAGGCATACACAGTGTACAATTTTACCATGCAAAATGCTTCTGCTACTACAATTTTCCTTTGCTTTGCCTTTTTGAAAAGTAATGTTCCTTCCTGTTTTAGCAGCACCATTTGCATGCCTATTATTCACATTGAACTGGGATTTCCATTTTTATCTTCCTTTTGTTACTTGTTTTCATTCCAGCACTTTCTCTTCTTGCTCTTTGCCTTTCCTTTATCTTGCCCTTAAATGGGAGGCCTCATGCTATGGGAAAAGTGCCATGACCTTATCCTCCATCAAGCCAGGCCTTGTCCCAATTTAATAAGATAAGTTCCCCTGAACCGCTCACTGCCAACAAAGCTAGGATGTCCCACACACGTTTGCTATGGAAACACCTTCATGACTAACAGTCTCTCAAATTAAGGTATTTTAAAATCAAAGCAAGAAGTGGTTTTCATTTTTTAAAAAAACATATCCTGCAGCTAAGGAAAAAATATGCTAATTTTCTAAATGTTGTGAGTTGCTATACTAATATATCCAGCTTCTCTGAGAAGTAGAATCTTAACCCTGATTCCAAGGCATATACATAATAAAAGCAAGAGTTCATCAATCCTCACCTGTGTCTTTGAACAGCCTCTGTTCTCTGCTATTGTGTCTTTATGCGGTCACGTGTTTGAGTTGTGCCAAGGTCTTTCCTTAGAACAGAAGTGTGGACATTGAAGACCCTGCGTGATCTGGACGCCGCCAAATCACCAGATGTCCCACCACTCTCCATCTCACACTATAACAGCACGTTATTGATTCATAGGCTTCTGTAGACCCACAGGCCATTTTGCCTTTGTTCAAGCTCTGAGAAGACTGGGTCTATTTTCCAGGTGAATCTCCCTTTCATTCTTAAACACCTTGGTCAGGCGCTTCCTTCTCTAAGATTTCTCTGGCATACCCTTTTCTCCTGCCCAGGGACAGCTGATTATTTCCTCTTAATTTCTTACATGCCCTTTGAACTGGGGCCATTTAGAGGGAAGAAGAGACGTGTTTTATTTATTAAGTTCTCCAATCCCTGCCCCCATACCCAACAAGCATGGGTTCTGCTCAATAAAAGATGCTGAATTAAATGACTGAATGAGTAAATGGGCATGTGATGGCCTTTGTTTTATTGTTTAGTTGCTAAAGTGAAAGTGAACGTCACTCAGTCTTGTCTGACTGTTTGTGACCCCATGGACTACACTGTCCATGGAATTCTCCAGGCCAGAATACTGGAGTGGGTAGCCAGACAGCCAACCAACTCAAGAATCCTCTATGTCCATCTGGGGCCTTCATATACGATTCTACCATGCTGCTAACATCAGTCCAGTCTTGCTTCTGCTATGTCCCTCTAATCTTCACTTTTCATACCCTGCCCTCCCCCCCTACCTGAAAGCTGGCCTGTCCAATAGGTGATGCCTACAGATCTCAAATGGCAAGTTACTAATCTGATTAATTTATCTATCCCAAGGAGGGAAGACTAGAGTGGTGGCTCCCTGGCTGATTAAAAGAATCACCCAGATGAGATTATGAATGGCTGTGTTCTTACCTGGTGCTATTCAGTAGGTCTCAGTTTGACAACGGATCTCTCTGTCCTTTTTAAAGCATCTTCCTGATTCCAGTGATGAGGCAAGTTTTGGAACTGCCCAGTGAGAAGCACAATCACAAGAATGGATACCATCTTGCTCTCTAATAAAAGCCATTCAGAAAACACACCCACTGTGTTGTCTGTCTCCTGGATGGCAAAGCAGTGACTCTGCGATTCAGTGAAGACAGAAGGGGAACAATTTCCTTTGTAACCGACCAGCAGAAGTCATTCCTATTCTAGTTATGCCTTCAGAATCTCCAAATACAATGAATTCATTTGGGGTCAGCTCCCTGACCACAGAAGTGAGATTCTATTCCTTATTCCATTTGTGTCTTTGTAATAGATATGATTTTTAGGCCCAAGGTTATTTGGAAACTGATAAGTATATTGTGTAAAAAAGTCAGCTCTAAGCCCTCCAGTCCCCTACCAAGGGATGGATCCAAGGAGAAATCCCAGTCCCTAGGATGATTGCTCTTACTCTGCTTTTTCTCAGTATCAGGTAGTATCACACCTTTCCCCAGCAGCCACTCTTCCTGTCCTGACTCCATAGCTGCAGGTTTTGACAGAGCAGACTTCTCCTATGCTAAACAAATGACTTTTTGGAGGCACATTTCCCACTCACTAATACTCTGTGGGCTTCCAGTAAAATTTTAAGATTGCCACATATCCCAGAGGCATTAAAGACCTAATTTTAGAGAAGATGGCAAGGGCCACTGGGAAAACCCATCCTTAACCGTAAGAGTAATGAAGGAGGAGGTGGCCGCGGCCCACTTCCTCAGTTTCACAGAGCAGCATCTTTATGAAAAATGAGCTCAGCTGTTAACAGCCCAGGGAGGGACTGCTATCTACCACATCACAGCCAGCAGAGAAGAACAGGATGTTATGAGTACAGCGTGAACCTCACAGCCAGAGTCAAAACCATACTCGGCGCTTCCCAGGCACATGTTTCCCTTGTTTTCTTGAAACTTCAAGAGAAAACTCTTCCGTTCTGTAAAAGTGTAAGAAAACGCTACCCGGGGAATGGGGCAGCGCAGATCTGATCCATCTCCTTGTTTTCGTGTCATTATTGAAAAGAAAGCCCACTCTGGTTTATAACAACCTAGCGCCAAAGCGGCCGGTAGCTCCTCCTCGACTCTTAAGGGACCTTGTTTCCAGGTCGCTTGTCTGTGGCCCAAGGAGCCCCAAAGCCCTTGTTGCAGAGGCACCTACAGATCAGTTCGTTTCTGCCAGACTCTTTGCCTAAAACATGAAGCCAGCTAAGAGCCATTACACATTGCTCGGTAGTCAGAAAACAAAACGAGGTGATAGCAAGAGGGCACTGACCACTCCACTGATGGTGAAGAAAGGTTAACCCCCCAAAACTGGCCGTGCTGATTATTCATTTGCTCTCATAGATACCTCCCTTTGTAAAAATGAACAGCCCGCTAGCTATCAGGCCTAACTTTCATCCAGTGTCCCTGCAAATTCAGAGAATGCTCATCAGGAATGCAAGGCTTTAGACGTATCTGGGTTTGAATCCCTCTACTACTTGCTGAGGGATCTTGTGCTAGTTATGTAACCTTTCTGAGCCTCAGTTTCTTTTCTTAAAAAGACAAAAATCTATCATAAGAATTAAATAGGAGAATCTATATAAAGGATTTACACAAGATCTGCTCTTTGGGGAGTTCTCAACAGGAATTATTGCTTCCCAGATGGCATAGTGGTAAAGAATCTGCTGGCCAATGCAAGAGACACGGGTTCGATCCCTGGGTTGAGAAGATCTCCTGGAGTAGGAAATGGCAACCCACTAGAGTATTCTTCCGTGGAAAATTCCATGGACAGAAGAGACTGGTGGGCTACAGTCCATTGAGTCACAAAGAGTCAGACACAACTGAGCACACACACAGTCAATAGGTATTATTATTATCACACTAGTATATGAATTCACAATAGGCTGCAAGTGAAATAGCTCTAATACAAGCTGACTTAAACAAAGAAAACACAAGACAAAAACAAATAATTCCCACACACAGTGGCCACTTTGGTTCAAGCACACGCTGATCTAATGAAGCCCCAGGACTTGACTTCCTGCCCCGATCCCTCCCAGCCTTCTTCCGTCTGCCCTGCTCTTTGGCCTTCGCTCTTCTCCAGGATCATTCCAGGATTCCAGGTTTCCATAAAGAAACCACAGTATAGAAATCTCCATCAAGAGCTACTAATTTGTAATTTCATTGATGGGATGGATTGTTTGGGCATCCTTGAAGCCATCGGCCTGAGAGACAGAGAATGCGCTAATTACTCAGGCCTGGGTCACACGTTTGTCTTGGAGAGGAGGGTGATACCCGCCCTCCAGCCTCACAGAATCTGTGACCACTGAGGCTGGGAGAAGGCGCTTCTCCGAAGGAAGATGAAGGCACCCTACCACCTAAGAAAAGAGGCATGGATGCCGAGTAGATACCACTGCAGTCCCCAAACTAATTTCTCTTTCATTAAAGATTCTTGCCTGTAAGAGGGGATGTGTGAACTTAACCTTCAAATTGTGACAGCAAGGTCAGAGGTAGTGGAACAAGTTCTCTCAGTTGCCTTCTAAGATGCAAGACAAGAACATCAGACCCGTAATCGCTCAAGGTATTGAGTTGTCCTAGGTCCTCAGGGAGGGCAGATCCTTCATTTGGGGGCTTCGCTGGCAGCTAAAATGATACAGAATCTGCCTGCAATGAGGGAGACCTAGGTTCAATCCCTGGGTTGGGAAGATCCCCTGGAGAAGGGAATGGCAACTCACTCCAACATTCTTGCCTGAAGAATCCCATGGATAGAGGAGCCTGGCGGGCTACAGTCCATGAGGTCGGAGAGTCAGATATGACTCAGTGACTAGGCACAGACCCAGAACAGGTCCCCAAAGGCTACTTTGGGAGTGGAAATGCTGTTGGTGACAAGTTAAAGGTTACTTATAAACTGGCTTTTCTTGCGCACTCTATGTAGGATTAGAATTTTTTAATTGGTTCTGATTTAAATTTGTTTTATCTGTGGATTTCGTACTGAAAAGAAATTTGTCAATGTGGTATCTTCTTATTTGGCCCTAATTAAATGTCACTTGGAAATTGTGTCCCTTCATCCTAACGTCTCTTCATTCTAGCATTTCATCATTTGCTGAATAAAGAGCAGTGCTAAAAATGTCCCCAGGTTTTTAACACACTTGCCAAAAAAGATTACAGCTTCTTAAAGAAAATTTAAACAAACTTATGCAACATTTTGGGCTTCCCCTGTCACTCAGCGGGTAAAGAATCCACCCACAATGTGGGAGACCTGGGTTTGATCCCTGGGTTGGGAAGATCCCAAGGGGAAGAGAAAGGCTACCCACTCCAGTATTCTGGCCTGGAGAATTTCATGAACCGTATAGTACATGGAGTCGCAAAAAGTCAGACGAGACTGAGCAAATTTCACTTTCACTTTCATGAAACATATTTCTTTTTATGAAAGCAATTCTGTGGATAATTCTAGAAAGGCAGAAGTTACAAATAAGCACACAAGACTATTATCATCCTCCAGAGAAGCTGTGGTTAAGCATCTTTCTGTTTAGCCTGTTAAAGCCTCTGTGATGACACCTTGGCTTCTGGAATACTTTAAGCTGAAGGAGTCTGCAAACAAACAACAGAAACTGGAAGGTCACCCTGACCTCTTCCGCCTTCACTTTTCTTCCCCAAGAGGCCATAAAACCCACCAGTGAAAGGGTTCCCTCAACACCCAAAGGAAGGGAGCACCCTTATCTCTGGAGGCAAGGGAACACCAGGAAGAATCCTAGCAAACTGGCTTTGCTAAGTTTCCCTAGTTCAGGGCAGGTACCTCATACTCTTTAACTTATCTTGTCCTCTTTATTGAAGCTAGGATAAAATATTCAAGTTTGTTTTTTGCTTGGGTATTCATTTCCTTATGAAGGCTGCCGTAACATGTAAAGCTTATGTTAAATAAATGTGTTTCTTCTTAATAAATGTATTAATAAGTGTGTTAAATAATGTGTTTGCTTTTCTTCTGTTACTCTTTGTCAGTTGAATTTTCAGGCCCAGCAAGGGATCCTAAGAGTGCTGAGAAAAACTTGTTTCTCCCAATACATATGTAGCTGAGTTTGTTTTTTTTTTTTTTAATGACATTTTAGTCTTTTATAAGCTGCTTGTTCCATTACTCCATATATGAATATTACTTCTACTAAATTCTTAATATTGAGTGCTCTTAACCTTCAAGATAGAGAAGTTTATGCTGAAATCCCCTGAAAATATTGAGCATATAGGCATTGTTGTCTGAGGAGGTGGTTGATCACTTTTATCAAGCTCTCCAAGCTCATCAGAAATTTAAAATTAAAAAACCCACTCTTTTTCATCCTCATTTTATATGGTAGAAACAAAAATATCTGCAGGGAAATATACACATAGATATCATGATCTGTTTAACCAAATTATTCTTGTAAGACATTTAGGTCCATTCCAGCTTTTGGCTGTTATAAACAATACACAGTGAATACAACTATTGCTTTAAAGTTTAACCACATAACTGTATTTTCCCATAAGACTGCAAGATATGAAATGGCTGAAAATTTTTTAAGTGTGGAGTAACACAGATGGACAAATTGTCACAGCTCTTAGGAGATGACTGTCTACCCTAGGGACCCCTCACTGCTAGAACACTGTCACCCAACGCCCCAGAACTCTTACAGAGAAAACCCATCGTCCTGCAAGTACCAGCTACTCAGGGAAAGGAACAATGTTTCCTATCTTTGTGTCGCTTTGTTTCTTGACTTGAAGTCCTTCCCCTCACCCCAGGGCAGAGCTGCAGCAGCTCTGTTTACATTTTTTTGCGCGGACACGTGGGCAAGCCCAGGCAAAGCCAAATAGCACACTGCTCATTGATCACAGACTGGAGCGTCTGGTGATCCCCTTTGGGGAAAATAGAATGATTCTGAGAGTTGGGTCACCGCCAATGGAAAATTCACACAGAAAGGAGCCACAGGAACCTCTCTCCTAGTAGCTTCAGAGGCGGGGAGAAGGGGAGAGGCGGAGAGCAGGTGAACAAGATGGTGACAGAAAATCAGGGTTTCTGCTGAGTTTGCTCCTAAGCATGGAAAAGTCCCTCCAAAGCAGTGAAATTGCCCAGATGTCAGTGGTGGTTTATAATCTGAAGCTGAGCACATAGGAATCTGCCTTTTCTCATTGTGGAAAGGTTTAGTCCAGCCTCTCAAATGGTATCCTCACAACAAAACAACAGCATGAGCAGGCAAGCCCTCATCAAAGCCCTTGTCAAAGATTTTCTAATGACCTTCTGGAAGGAATTACTAGGGGTGCCCCTTCCCTTCCTTCAGATCTGAAATTTCCTTGGCAAAGACTTTGGCTCAAACTTGCCATAAAGCTACTGTGCCACCTCCAGATTACAATCTCTGGTAAACAGCGATCCAGAGTTTTTACAAAAGCCTCTCGAGTACCACACCTTCTATATCCTTCCTAAGAGCTCTTTCTTTAGAAGCCCACTGTGCGTTATCATGCTTTCACAGATGGGAGAAACGAAAACACAAAAAGATTAAACGGCTATCTAAGATGACCTGCAAGTCATCCACCAAATACATGACTCCTGATCGCTTGTGACACAAAAAGCCTTCCACCGACAGCTCATCCTCTTCCTTGTGTCTGTGCAGAAATACAAGGGGAATCGTTTACTGGCCCCAAAAGACCTCACGATGTTCTTTGAGGATGGCAGATTCAATCAGACCCTCATTAACTGGATCCAAATTGGGCCTGACAGAGAGGCTTCATTAGACCCAAAAATCCTGTCTGTTGTAGCTCCGAGTCTCCCAACTTGTTCATATTATGACTGTTCTAGAGTCAGGGAGAGCTCTCCACCAAGTGCTTGCAGATGACAGTCATCCTGGATGACATAAAAAGCTCAGGTTCAAAGGGGGATAAGAGTTGGGGGAGACAGCGCAGCAATGGCAAGACAGGTCCAAAGAAAGGGCCTCCCAACTGGCCTGGAGATGGGGAGAGGAAAACCCAGCTATTTAAATGAACGTGCAACAATAACAAAAAAGTAACAAAGACACTGTCCTGTCATGGAAACTAAGCTTCTCTTCCGAAGCTGAATTTCACATCAGCTAAGTTCCATTTCACATATGTTATATTCCCAGATCAGAGAAATGGCACCTTCTACATCTGAAAGAGTTCAGCTAACCTCAAATGAGCCATTTTCTTCTTTTCTTCACCATGGAATCAAATCCATCACTTTTTTTTTCTAACGTGGTGCCAGTGAGACCAGCCTTTCAGATAAGCAGAGTCCATGGCCATTGAGTTAATGTGACTTGAGAGGAGCCAAAAAAACTTGGCTGCCAAGGTGCCTAAGGCTTCCACCACTAAAGTCACCCCAATGAATGGGGCATTGCATTTCCAAAATGCTCCTGTCACAAATACTAATGTAGGTCTCACACAGTGCCCGGACCATCTCAGTCACTCAGTGTTTATTGAATGAATAAAAGAATGATTGTTGCCTGCAAAGGATAATAAGCTGTGATTATATTGGTTAGAGTCTATGCCAAATATATGTGAGTCTCTGAAACATATAACTCATTTGCTCCCACTACCATGGTCTCCCCTTTACCACAGGGCATCCATTCCCAAGACCCGCAGTGAATGCATAAAACCGTGGCTGGTACTGAGTCTTCTCTATATTATGTTTTATGTTTTTTCCTTTACATACTCAAAGTTTAATTTATAAATCAAGCACAGTGAGAGGTTAACAACAACAAAAATAAATGGAACAATTATAACAATATACTGTGATAAAATTTATGTAAATGTGGTCTCTTTCTCAGAATATCTTATTGGACTAATATAATGCCTTTTTCCATCTTAACTAAGCACTTATCACACTGTGGCCATGGCTTTTGCAGTTTAAGAGGCTACAGCAAAACCAACACAAATTTCTTTTTCTTTGTCATGATTGCACAGAAAGATAGATCTTAGCAACCTCGGCATAGGATTTTTTTTTTCTTTCCTTATTAAGTGAAGAACTTCCACCCTTTTACTTAATGGAAGCACTTTACCCGCTTTTCTTTGGCATATCCGAATGACATCACTGGTCTTGTGCTTTGGGGCTGTTATTAAGTGGAATAAAAGTGACTTGAACACAACAGTAGATCTGATAACCAAGATGCCTACTAAGTGACTAAGCTGTGGGATGGGCTGGACAAAGGGATGTTTCTCATCCTGGGCAGGATGGAACAAGCCAAGATATGAGGTTGCATCATGCCACGGAGAATGATGGCACGCAATTTAAAACTCATGGTTTATTTCTGGAAACTTCCAATTAATGTGTTCAAGCTATGGAGTTTTCCAGGTGGCTCAGTGGGCGAAGAATCCACCTGCTTGCAATGCAGGAGGTACAGAAGATGCAGCTTCAGTCCCGGGGTGAGGAAGACTCCCTGGAGGAGGGCATGGCAACCCATTCCACTACTCTTGCCTGGAGAACCCCATGGGCAGAGGAGCCCGGCGGGCTACAGTCCGTGGGGTCGCAGAGTCAACACAACTGACGCAACTGAGCATGCGCGCACGCAGGTTCACACTGCGGTTGACCACAGGTAACCAAACTGTAGAAGGTGAATCTGGATACAGGAGAGACCACCGTATATGTAGTTATGAAGTAGGTTCTCAAATGGGCCACATGCTAACAAGCCAGAGGATGCGCTTAGAGACACGGAACATCAGGAAGGAAAGCGGGTGATTGTGGCAATGAGATGTGAGAACAAGGGGCTGCAATGATCCTGAGGTTTGGTAGAGGGAGAAGAAACCCAATAGATAAGCCCAATAGCCCAGTGTCTTTGCAGCTAGCAGAGCCAGAGGCCTACACCATTCTCCTGGCCACCAAGATGAAGAGTTTGTCCAGGCAGAGACACTACTGATCAATGGTTATCACATAAGCTTGGGAGGTCAAACCCGTACTCTGCTGTTCCCAAGATTTAGAACAAAGTCCTTAACTTTTGTTGCTCTGAAATGAACATAAGAACTCTCTCCTTGGGCTGTTGTAGGAATTAAATAATATATATAATAAAGCCCTTAGAAAAGAGACTGGCTTAACCCAAGAAATACTCAATTCATGGTTGTTATTATTGTTTTCATTAACATATCTACGATCTACTCTTGGTGTAGTATAAGATATTGGGAATGAGCAGTTTATGTCCTACCATTACAACGTCTACAAATACACAATAGAGAAATTAACCAACTCCTTGGTGGCCTCCAGGTCAGATCTGTATGTCACATGAAAGTGATAAACGTGTGTTTTACTTCTATACATCTGCCATAGACCTCCTCCTGCCTCAGCTGCTCAACAGAATACATGAACAGTAACAGTATATGTCTCATTGTGTTGATGAGGAAAGAAGTTTGATGAGTTGCTGCTCAAACAGGTCTGGAACAGTGTTAGTCGCTCAGTCATATCTGACTCTTTGTGACTGCATGGATTGTGTAGCCCATCAGGCTCCTCTGTCCATGGAATTCTCCAGGCAAGAATTCTGAAGTGCATAACCTTTCCCTTCTCCAGGGGATCTTCCCAACCCAGGGTTCAAACTTGGGTCTCCTGCATTCCAGACAGATTCTTTACCATCTAGCCACCAGGGAAGGGGTTAGAACAGTGTCGGGCATATGATAAATATGAGTATTATTTCACGTGTGCGTCTCACATTTTTCTAGAGATGAAGATGATGCTGATAACCCATTTTCAATTTTTAAAAAATCTACTATCACATGGATATTTCCCATACCTGATTCTTTCATTGTATAAAGTGCAGTTGCAATTAGTCTGATAATGTTTGGCAGGCTCTGTATCTTCAGCTTGGTATTCTCACGGAACTGGTCTGAGTAATAAGTCCTTATTCAAAGTATAGCTCTGGTCTGAAACTGCTGTTTAATGCTGCTGTGATGATTAAGGTCACTGAAATATATATATATATATAAAATGCATTATGCTAGGAGGGCTTCCCTGGCAGTCCAGTGGCTTAGACTCTGCACTTCTACTGTAAGGAGGGCAGGCTTGATTCCTGGTGGGGAGCTAAGCACCCACATGCCACACAGCCAAAAATAAAAGCAATAAATTTCATACACACACAAAAAAAAAACCACTTTGCCAGGGCTTGTCAAAGAGGGTTCGAGATGATCACTCAATTAATTGGTGGTCCTCACTTTCTGGGCATCCATCTAGAATCAGGAAACTGTATCCAACGGCATCACCCACAGTGACCCTTTGGCAGGAGACTGATGTGCCCATTTATTTCCAAATAGGTAAATGGAAGGATTCTTCCCAACTCTGGGGAAATGCTTAGGCAGGAACAGGGTAATAAGCAAAGGAAACAAGTTTGGGGTTTTCTCCCCCCACTGAGTTTTAAAGTCAGAGAGTTTCCTGTGTAAATAGTGAGTATTTAAAAAAAAATTATTATGTAAACCTACCTGATCTAACGCAAACAACTTTAAAAGCCCCAAATGCTTATTCTGAGCATACTTCTATAAAAGAAATGTACACATGTAAGTCCATAAGACAGCGGGGATGGGCGATCTATTTCTAACCCTTACAGCTTCTACACACACACAATAGATTAGTTGTGTTAACTCCTTGGCAGCTGCTGCCTGTGCTTGTGGATGCGTGTCTGTATGAAAGAGACAGACGTGAGCATTTCACATTTAAATCCCTCAGTGCAGTTCCCAAGATAGGGAAACGGCAGTGCTGTGTAATAGCTACAGCAGAGAGACGTCTGCTCATCGATAACGCAGATGACAATAGCAGGCATTCTGCTGTGTTGAAGGAATCCCATGACCGGTTTCAGCACAAGCAGGTTATTACAGTGAAACAAGGCTATTTTGTCCATTATGAAAAGCACTATCCTGTCCCAGTGAGTGACACATTCAGGGCTATTTACATTTCTGCAGACAACCAACAATAAATCAATATGAATGCTCTTTCAAATCCATTTTCTTTTTTGAACAACAATGGCTTTTCAAAATCACGGGGTTAAACAAGAATCTGAATCAAGCAGAAATAATAAAATATCCAGCATTTGGCCAATCCTATGTATGTCAAATCATTCATAAGTAAAGCATCTCAAAGCCCTGGCATACAGTTCAAAGTCATCTCATTTTGAGGCCCTAGAAATTAAGATTCAACTCTAAGTAATAACAATAACTGCAAGTAGCTACAGTTATCATGGAATATGTTTATAAGTATTTACTACATGATGGAAAATGCGGTATGTATGTACTTATTCTTTGAGATAGGTGCATTACCTCTTGTTGTTCAGTCACTCAGTTGTGTCCAACTTTTAACAACCCCATGGACTGCAGGATACCAGGCTTCCCTGTCTTTCACTATCTCCCAGAGTTTGCTCAAACTCATGTCCACTGAGTCGGTGATATCATCCAACCATCTCATCCTCTGTCACCCCCTTCTCCTCTTGCCCTCAATCTTTCCCCAAATCAGAGGTTTTTCCAATGAGTCGGTTCTTCGCACCAGATGGCAAAAGTATCGGAGTTTCAGCTTCAGCATCTGTCCTTTCAATGAAGATTCAGACTTGATTTGTTTTAGGATTGCCTGGCTTGATCTTTTCGCTATCCAAGGGACTCTCAAGAGTCTTCTCCAGCACTACAGTTTGGAAGCATCAAACAAGCTCTCACATCCATCCACGACTACTGGAAAACCATAGCTTTGACTATTCAGACCTTTGTCAGCAAAGTAATGTCTCTGCTTTTTAATATGCTGTCTAGATTTGTCACTGAATCTTCACAATAACTCTGTGAAGCAGATACCATAATAATCTTCATATTAAAAGTAAACTAAGACTTAAGGAAGTTCAGTAACTTGTCCAAGACCAGAAACTAGTATATGAAAGACCCAGGTTTCTAATCCAGGATTCCTATCTGCACTAGAATGGAACTCTTTACTATCATCTACACATCCTCTCTACAGAAATTAAGTGATGGGAATCAGATTACAGCTAGTAAAATATCCTGGGGACTCAGAATATTTTGCCTGAGTTGGATCAAAGATTAAATATATATATATATAGTTCAATTTATAGGAATGTTACTAACTTAAATTTCAAAATCACTGTGAATGATCAAGTTATCTATAATAAATTATATTATTCATTCACTTTTGCAACAAATATTTACTGAAAAGTTAATAAGGCTCAGGTACATGCTAGAACCTGGAACTGCAAGCAGTAAGGAGACAGACATAGCCCAGATTTTACTTGATTTACAGTCCTGTAAATGAAAAAGATAATGGCATGAGACAAGGCTGCACAATCAGGAAGGGCCAGATCATGCAGGGACTTGAAGACCATGTTAAAAATTTTGGACATTTTCCTAAAGTTAATGTAGAGTTTCTGGTGTCTGTCATGAAAAAACTTACATATTAAAAAATATTCATGTGTAAAAGAAAAAATCATCAAAAATATGTGCCTATATATCTTATACATATGTGTATATGCATAGAATATCTCTGCAAATTAAACAGTAAATTGGTGAATGTGGTTGCTTCTTAGGAAGCTAATGAGTAGAGAGACTGCTGATTGCATGCAAATTTGAATTTTTCTCTATATTTTCTTATCTACATTTATACACTACACTGTATTTAACTTTAAAAAAAAAAAGCAAATTGTTCTGAGTTATTAGTCTGTCCATGAATAGAAAGAAACATTGAAAGTGGGAGATAGTACAAGGGGAAAAATTAAGAAGCTACTGCCACTGGCCAGGCAGGAGACATTGATCACTATGCTTCTGATGGTACAGAAATAGAATTTGAATTCTGTCTCCTAAGACTGAGGCTCCTGTCCTTTTCCACCACCACAGCTAAGCTTTGTGTTTTTAAGGGAGGCACACGGGGCAGGGCAGAGTGAAATGGCTACAGAGCCCAAGTCATTTCTGAGCATGAGATGCAATGTGGGGAGGTCTGAGAAAGAGCCAGAACTGAACGAATGGTTATAAGAGGATGATGGGGGCCCAGGGAAAGGGAGCTAGTTTTGATTTGTGCAGAGGCACACACTTATCTGATTTACCTGAGCTACTGATAGCCCCAGATGTAAAATTATGCAAATGTAACACCTTTGAAAATGAGACTTTGCATCTGAGTTGAACTCTCGAGACCCCAGATTGTGGTGCGGAATGGGAGCCTTGAAACCTTCCAGCAGGCAGCCCACAACAAGCAGGAAAATGGGAAGCTGCAGCCTACTCTTCCTTTGCAGGCTGACTTTACATTTGTGCTGTTGAACTGAATACTAGAGAATGTGCCCACATCACTGGCACAAGTTAAAAAAGAAATGATTATTTTAAAGAATGAATGAATGTCAGCAGCAAGAGCTCTCTGAGATGCTGCCTCTCGGGCTGCAGTCCTCGTTTTGGCCCAAATAAAACTTAACTCACAACTCTCAAATGGTACATCTTTTTTTAGTCGACAGTTATGGCCACCAACAAAGCAACCCAGAGTGGACTTGCTTCCTGCAACTGGACTCCACGAGGAACCGGAGTTTTGGTACCAGCAGCGGCCCCTTGCGCCCATCCGCCTCCTCAGGGAGTGCAGACGGGTTTGGACCAAGGAGCAGCGGCTGCGCAGGCGCAGGAGGGCCCAGAGGAGCTACTCCACATTGAAGGTCAGGAGGAGTGGCAGTGAGGAGATAACCGTTGTCCAAGGTAAGGAGCAGCGGCTGGCTTTGATGGAGCAGCCGTGAAGAGACACCCCTTGTCCAAGGTAGGAGAAACTGAAGTAAGACAGTAGGTGTTGAGAGAGGGCATCAGAGGGCAGACACACTGAAACCATACTCACAGAAAAATAGCCAATCTGNTGGTGATGGATAGGGAGGCCTGGCGTGCTGCGATTCATGGGGTCACAGATAGTCGGACACGATTGAGCGACTGAAATGAACTGAACTGAATGACCTGGGGAGTTCCTCTTTTGGTATCACTATCATTTTGCCTTGTCATACTGTTCATGGGGTTCTCAAGGCAAGATAGAATTTTCATTTCTGGTAGTTATCAGGTAATGCTGATGTCAGAGGTCCTAAGATAATACTTTGAGAACCATAGCCGATACTAGCCTTGAAGTATAGGGTAAGAACAGAGAAAGTAATAATTTTCATTACTGTTTTTCAAACTTAGTAAATTAGTACTTAATTTTTGTGAGAATGTTGCCCAAAGGATGAAAACTTCACATACAATCATTATGTTTATTAAAATGCTAATTTGCTAATACACCACTATAAAAGAGAACCATTTTTTTAAATCTTAATAATGTGAAAACAGAACCAAGTAATACACAGTAAGGCAATAAGCAGTAAGTATGTTGATTTGACATATTACATACTGTTTACAGTGTTACTATTTTAGCTTTTCTAAAGAAAAATATTTTACTCTGTGTTGTTTGAAATAAGTTAGTAATATCTCCAGACTGTATTTTGGTTATCAAGTGGTAGAATCTATGTACATGTATTTTAAAGGTTTTCCTTTTTATTGAGAGAAAAATAATTTTATAAGAAATCTAGGAATTTGTAATTTTTCTGAAACTATATTTTAGTGTTTAGGCACCAAAATTAGTATTAAAAAGATTAATGTTAAAAAAGTATGCTTTGATTGTATTCACAAATATAATTTGAGATTATATAAAAGTAGCTTTAGTAGCTTTGTTCAAAAATATTCATAAAGATTACTTTTTAAATTCTATTTTCCTCAATCTAGGATGAATAAATTATATAGCCTATAAAGACAATTATAATTCTTTAATGTTTCACTATGATCAAACTTGTCAAATCTCATACCTTTACATTACAGGACACTTAGTGCTTCTGCCCTCTTAGGAGTTTGTGATACTTATTTAACTTAAAAATATAAATTCTAAACACGTATTTTTTAAAATGCAAAGAATGATACAGTATATTAAACAAAGAATAAAGGTCTCTTACTCTTTATTAGCACAGCCATGAAAAGATTAACAACTATTTACCTCTGGACTGATGTTTGTAGTGTGGGTTTATATTACTTTAAATTTCTTAAATGATAAATGAAGAGGATACACTATTATCAGCTAGTCTCTATACTTTTTCATTTATTTATTGATGCCAAGAATTCAATAGCAATATCTATTAGCTATTCTTTCTTTTAAATGCAAAATCTGGATCTTTCTAACAACATAAATAATATTTCTTGATTTTTATATTCATGTAGAGTAGACTTATTGGTTTCATATATAAATAATATATTTTGCCAAAAATTGTTTAACATAAAGAAGCAAAAAGAAAAAAATGGTAACAAAATAGTGCTTAAGAAATGGAGCTTATTTGCTAAAATGTTTCTTGGTTGCCTTTGAGTTTAATTACACAGGGTGAGTGTTTAGTGGGTAGGAATTTAAAGGAATTTACCCCTCCTCCAAAGGTAAAGGGCAGTAGTTGGAACTGGTACATTTGCAGTTGAGGGATGGATCTTGATTAACCCTATACAGAGTAGCACATGACTTTTACCTGCTCAACAGTGTTGCTGTTAATCTTTAATCTATACAGAAAAACTGAAGAAGTGATGGTAAAATACTTTGGCTATCTGTAGTCTAAATAAGTAAAATGTTAGAAAACAGCCATATGGTTTAAAACTATTTAGGTTTATTTTTATAATCAAAGTCAACTATGCCACATCTTCCAAAGGGAGAAGTGCACACTGGGGAATATTTTGCTAAGAGAATATTACTAGCTAAGAGTCTTAAAACACTTGACCTTTATTCACCATCTACAGTCTGTTCCCATTATTTGTTCTAGTATCACCATCTTGCTTCTGCATTATTGCTTCTAAACATTTGCTTTAGCAGCAAAACTCTTTTAATATAGCTTTAAGTGGTGCCATTTTCTATCTGAACTTAAGGAATGCTTTTCTCAAAGGATAAAAATTGTGGAACCCAATAGTTTTGTCTGTGAAGTATCAGATTCACCAGCTTTATCAAATAGTTGTTGGCCAGCTGAGGAAAAGTGAAAGCAGTTTTGCTGATGAGATCTTGCTGTCTAGTGGATTTTAATGGAATGATTTGGTGTGTCCTTTAGAAGCCTTTGGTTGCTTCCCTGGTGGCTCAGATGGTAAAGCATCTGTCTACAGTGCGGGAGACCCGGTTTCGAGCCCTGGGTTGGGAAGATCCCCTGGAGAAGGAAATGGCAATCCACTCCAGGACTATTGCCTGGAAAATCCCATGGACAGAGGAGCCTGGTAGACTACAGTCCATGGAGTCACAAAGAGTCAGACACGACTGAGCGACCTCACTTCACTTAGAAGCCTTTACCCAAGGTGTCTACACCATGTTTAGCAGAACCCTGTCTAGGGTGATGAAGTCTGGTATTATAAAGTGGGAATGTTCTTTCAGCACAGGATAGTTCAAGGCTCTCAGATGCCACTAAATTGTGCCTCTCTCACTGGATTCCTGCTGCTGCTGCTGCTGCTGCTAAGTCGCTTCAGTCGTGTCCGACTCTGTGCGACCCCATAGACGGTAGCCCACCAGGCTCCCCCGTCCCTGGGATTCTCCAGGCAAGANCAGATGCCACTAAATTGTGCCTCTCTCACTGGATTCCTGCTGCTGCTGCTGCTGCTGCTAAGTCGCTTCAGTTGTGTCCGACTCTGTGCGACCCCATAGACGGTAGCCCACCAGGCTCCCCCGTCCCTGGGATTCTCCAGGCAAGAACACTGGAGTGGGTCACTGAATTCCTACATAAAACCTATTGTTCACCCACTTGTAAAATAATAAACAATTAGTTTATTATAATTGGTATAAAGTAATAAAGAGAATACCACCTTTTGAAAATATATAGATATTATAACTTCAGAACTACTAGATTTAAACCTTCTATTGAAATGTCTTAGCTATTAAGATTTGCACTATTTGTTTTCTAAAATTAAAATAAAATATTGGAATGTGTTGCTTTACAACTAGTTGTGTTTGTTTTTATACTACAGAAAGATGAGTAATCATATATACACATATATCCCCTCCTTTCTGGACTTTCTTCCATTCAGGTCACCACAGTGTATTAAGTAGAGCTCTAGAGTATGTACTCATTAGTGTATTATTTCTTGATTTTACTATATAACATACCTTCCTTTCAGAAATAGACTTACTTTTACTTATGCAGTTCCCTTCTAGAGGGGAGGGTGTCCAGTAATTATATATGGCTCTCTCCTCTTGGCCATAGTTTCTAGCCCCAAAGGTGGACTTCAGATATAATCTTATTTAACCACCAAAGAGAGACCAATTCTGACTATCCCAAGTTTCATAGCCTGAGGAATTGTCTCAGTGGCTGTTATCAGTCAATAGAGTATGTCCCATATGAAAACTCACTCTCAGCAGGTTTGTTTTCCACTTGTTACACATAGATCCAAAATACAGAAAGAGAGGAAAACAAAGCCAGTGTTTTCATAAGCAGGGAATAGAGTTGAAGAATCTTGGTGGTGGTGAAGTTTGTAGCTCAAGTTAGATCTGAAGCCTTGGGGCATTCTGGCCTATAGTTCAGCTTGGTAGTTTGATACCCTAGTATCCTTCTCGTGGTGGTGGTGGTGGTGTAATTTCTAAGTCATGTCTGACTCTTGCAACCCCATGGACTGCAGCCCACCAGGCTCCTCTGTCCATGGGATTCTCCAGGCAAGAATACTGGAGTGAGTTACCATTTCCTTCTCCAAGTATCCTTTGACAGGTTTTCAATTTTGCTTTTTCAAGTCTGCGTTGGCCACATGACAGGGACAGCAGGTCCTGGGTAAGTTGGGTGCTGAGAGAATGTTGTCCAACATGGCTTAGGGTACAATGACAGATTGTATCCTTCCTAGTATCCTCCTAGCAGACTACACTGTTTGGATGCTGTAAGACCATGCTTTGTGGGGCAACATGTTTATTAAGAGTTATTATTTTATTAAAATAACATTTCTGGAAAAAGCATAGAAAAACAGAAAAAGCTACCTTTATCATCAATATGAAGGTTATCAGCTACATTGTTATAAGATTACTCCTTAGAAAAAGGACAGGAGTGCTCGCTTCGGCAGCACATATACTAAAATTGGAATGATACAGAGTAGATTAGCATGGCCCCTGCACAAGGATAACATGCAAATTCGTGAAGCATTCCATATTTTTATCAAATAAAAACTACACAGTTTCAAAAAAAAAAGAGAAAGGACAGGACAGCAATGCCAGTAAGATTAATGAATATATTTTGTCTAGAACATACTGAGTGTAACTAAGCAAAGATTTCTATATAGAAAAAAATGGACAGACTGTGGTTAATATTTTTTGAGGTGGTGTGAGTTAATATTTATTCCTGAGAAAACATTTTGTGTAGTCATTATTTTAGTAAACTATGTTTTCTTCATAATTACTGTGTTATGGCCAATACCTTTTTATCCTTCTAGAAAAAGATTGAAAGCCAAATCTGGCCCATAACCTGTTTCTGTAAGTGTTTTTTGGAGCAAAACCATACTCACTCATTTAGTATTGTCCATGGCTATTTTCACACTATAAAAGCAGAAGTGAGTGGTTGTGACAGAACGTATGCCCTTGCAAAGCCTCAAATATCTGTCTGCGTACAGAGAAATATCAAATACCTGTCTGTGTATAGAAAAATTTTTGTTGATCTCTGTTTTAAAAATTATTTCCTGTTGTGATAATTGATTTTAATTGCCATATTTTTGTAATATATTTTAGGAGTAAAGCCACTGTGTAAATTTAAAAATAGATACATACATTTTGTCTTCTTTTGTCCAGTACAGTCTATGAGCTAACCTTGTTTGGATCAATTCTTGTGATAACTCTCCTGATTAAATCTTCCTTTTGGGGAAAAAAAAAAAAAGTTAAAATTTGAACCACATTTCAGAATGTTTCCTAACTTTCTAGTCCCTTTAGAAAGAGTCCTTTTTATATACAACTCTTCTGGTTATTTTTAGCTTTTCAGGAGCAGCAACGGTTTTCCTAAATTCCATGCTCTCACCTATTCAGATTTCCACTCATGTTTTGCTCTGTCTTGAACTACGCTAAGATTAAGCTTTTTCATAAGCTGGAGGCACAGCAGAGTTGGGTTCGTGCACTGTATCAGCTCTAGGTGACATATTCTTTAAAAATTAGGTAGGAAACTGACATAGAAATTAAAATTTCACCTCTGGATTTTACCAGAGCACTATTAGGTAAGGCTATTTAAATTTTACGGCGGTTTACAAGACTTGACATGATGAGAAACATACATTCACATGTGTGCAGTAGTGAGAGTCCATACTGTGCCTTTCTGCCCTCATCTATAATTGTCTCCCTTCTTGCTGTTCCCTACAGGAGAGGTTGGATCTTTAGCTCTTGGTCTCTGCCCATGAGGCTCTTTCTCTTTGGGATGCATTGGCCTAGATGCTTGGATGGTCTGTTGACTTGTATCTTTGATGTCTTCTCTTGATACTACATTGAATAATTGTGCAACTCCTTACACTACACACATCCCCTCTTTATTGTTCCTATTTCTTTAGCACTTATCATGGATGTTAAATATATTTTACTGATCTATTTTGTTTACTTGAAGTTAGCCCTTTTGAGTTTCATAAATTTGATTATTTGGTTTCCTGTGTTCCTGGTACTCACAGTGGAAGTTTCTCTTAAAATATAGGTTGAAAAAATTAATAAACTACATAAAACATTTGGAAGTGAATGGATTTGGAAAAATGCAGATGGTATGAGTTAAATATGTGCAAATTATAAAGAGCTGGTTCTATTGCAGTTTATTGCAAACATTTAAAGTTACTTTTTCTGAGATTAGAAAACATTCTTTTACTTCTAGAATAGCTCACCAAAATGAAAATAGCCAACTCTATTCTTCAGTTTTAGGATCAAATACTAACTCTAACGATTTATATTCTTAGATCACTGAAATTTTAACCAATGAGGTTTTAAAATCCACAATATTCACAGTAAGGAAATATAGAAGTCATTTTGTACTTTTATTCTTCCTCCCTCCATTCCTCCTTCTCAGCTTTTTAACTTGCATCAGGGTGCTGGATCTCTTAAATTTCGTAGAGCTTAGGAATGGAGCCTTCAGATTTCAAGGAAGGATTTTTATTTTTATTCATACAATATTAATCATGTACACTATATTTTTCAATAAAAAGTGTGCCAAATAAGCAAATACTATATAATTACAAAGTACATCAATTGCATATGATCGTACAGAAGAACAGACTTATAAGGGTCATAATTTGGCACAAAGAAAACTGAATTGAAAAATCTTACTATATTTTGAGACTAGGCTTTAAAACACACCATTTGGTGGATTTAACACTTCACTATCATGTTCAGCTTCACTATTTACTATGTGAAATGAAACCATGACAACAATATTTTTCTGATTTTTTTCCTGTTAATCAATGTAGGTATGTACCTGCATTTTAAAGCTCTCAAAAGAACATGTGAAGCATATTCCAAATAAAACAATTTAAACTGTAGAGGAAAGCCTTTCCTGCCATTACAGCAGCGTGCTAAATAGTTCCTACTCAAATGGTCATTGTCATGTCACGCTTTGGTAGCGTTAGCTTGTTTCTCTGAGACCTGATAAAGCATAAAGATGTTTAAATTTACGAAACACTTAAGGTATATCTAGTCATAACAGCTTAGGTACTAAGAAATGTCTGCCTTTTCCTGCCTTATTGATTAAGTAGCATATGTTTTCAGAAAACAGAATAATAAAATAAGTTATATTTAGTCTTATCATAGCAGTTAACTCAGATCTAACTTTCCAAGTTTTTGTTGTCACATGTTAAACTCTAATTACTTCTTTTGAAGAAAAGCTTATTTATATTATTATAATAAGGTAAAAATTTTATAAGGGTTATAATCCTTTAAAAAGTTATACCAGTCAGTTCAGTTCAGTCACTCACTCCTGTCCGACTCTTTGCGACTCCATGAATTGCAGCCCAATAGGTCTCCCTGTCCATCACCAACTCCCCGAGTTCACTCAGACTCACATCTATCGAGTCATTGATGCCATCCAGCCATCTTATCCTCGGTCGTCCCCTTCTCCTCCTGCCCCCAATCCCTCCCAGCATCAGAGTCTTTTCCAATGAGTCAAGTCTTCGCATGAGGTGGCCAAAGTACTGGAGTTTCAGCTTTAGCATCATTCCTTCCAAAGAAATCCCAGGGTTGATCTCCTTCAGAATGGACTGGTTGGATCTCCTTGCAGTCCAAGGGACTCTCAAGAATCTTCTCCACCACCACAGTTCAAAAGCATCAGTTCTTCAGCGCTCAGCTTTCTTCACAGTCCAACTCTCACATCCATACGTGACTGCTGGAAAAACCATAGCCTTGACTAGATGGACCTTAGTTGGCAAACTAATGTCTCTGCTTTTGAATATGCTATCTAGGTTATACCAATCAGTTCAGTTCAGTCGCGCAGTCGTGTCTGACTCTTTGCGACCCCATGAATCGCAGGACAACCAGGACTCCCTGTCCATCACCAACTCCCGGTGTTCACTCAGACTCATGTCCATTGACTCCATGATGCCATCCAGCCATCTCATCCTCGGTTGTCCCTTTCTCCTCCTGCCCCCAATCCCTCCCAGCATCAGGGTCTTTTCCAATGAGTCAACTCTTCGCATAAGGTGGCCAAAGTACTGGAGCTTCAGTTTTAGCATCATTCCTTCTAAAGAAATCCCAGGGTTGATCTCCTTTAGGATGGACTGGTTGGATCTCCTTGCAGTCCAAGGGACTCTCAAGAGTCTTCTCCAACACCACAGTTCAAAAGCATCAATTCTTCTGCGCTCAGACTTTTTTTTCCCCCTTCTGTATTAGTTTCCTAAGGCTGCTATAACAAATTAGCACAAACATAATGGCTGAAAACAAGCAAACTTTTTCCTCTCATAGTTCCGGAGGCTAAGCCTATATCAAGGTGATGGCAGAGCTGTTTCCCCTGGACGCTGTAGGCACCCATCAGTTGCTTGCTTCCTCCAGCTTCGAGTGGCTGCCGGCAGCCCTCACTGTCCCCTGGCCAGCTCCTGTACAGCTGCCTAGCCCCAGTCTCCGCTTCTGTCTTCACAGGCCTCTTCCTCCCTGCTCCTCTCCGTGTGCTCTCATCTCCTTACGAGGACACCAGTCATTGACTTTAGAGCCCACCCTAAACTAGGATGATTTCATCTCAAGGTCCTTAACTTCTGCAAAGACTTTATTTCCCAAAAAGGTCACATTCTGAAGTGAAGGGTGGTATGAATTTTAGAGACACCCTGTTCAATTCACTATAACTTTCCTCTTCAGAGCTGTTTGAGTCTGAAACATAATATCTTCTGTAACTGTCTAGTTCACAGGAAGATAGTACCTTCTCATTGCACTCCCAGTATATTTCCATGGTATTGAATAACAATATCTACAAATCCCTTAAAGAAAACTGGGATTTTAAGAAAACCTGAGGCAAGTCGGTATTTTCAACAGAAGTAAAAACTTGGACTCCAGTTCTACCAGTTAGCAACCATGAGATCTTGGAAAAATTATATCTCTCTTAAGAGTCAATTTCTTCATCTCTAAATGGGAATATCATAAAATTTCTGAAAGAATTAAATGAAATAATAAGTGTGAAAGCACTTATGAATCTAAAATTATTAATATACAAATACTAGTTATTTCAAAAATTTCAACATTCAATAATTTAACAAAATAAGTGCCAGGTACCATCTTAAATACAATGGGGAATAGGAGGAAACATGGTCCATAGCTTCAAAGGGCTCTCAATCCAACACTCATATACAAAAAAAAATCATGAAACAATTTATCACTACATTATTTAGAAACTACTATAACGTTTGTTAGAGCACAGAAGACAGTGATCAATGTTAGCCTGAAGGAGGAGGAAACTGAGCTAAGACTTACAGGACAGGTAGGTAGGTTTTAGATAGAGAAGGCCAGATATAACACATCTCAAAGACTTCCCCAGGTAGCTCAAACAGTAAAGAATCTACCTGCAATGCAGGAGATGTGGATTCAATCCCTGGGTTGGGAAGATGCCCTGGAGAAGGAAATGGCAACCCATTCCAGTATTCTTGCCTGGAGAATTATATGGACAGAGGAGCCTGCTGGAGAAACCTGAGTGGAAAGTGCCATGATGAAAGTCGGCTTTTAGGAAAAAAGGCCTGGTAGCATTTGCAATTAAACTGGCAGGGGAGAGACTAAGGCAAGGACACTAACTAAGAGGCTGTGGCCCTAGGCCAGCACGTGTCCATCTTCACTGGTCACTACAATCGCGACTGGCAGCAACATCTGTTGCTTCTAGAAAGCTGCTTGCTTTTTCGGCGGTAACTCTAAGTCTTTCCCAGGGTTTTCTTTTTCCCTATGCTGACCTCACTAAACCAGTCATGGACTATATAATAGCTTCTACTTCACATTTCTCATAATCTCCGGGAAGAAAAAGAGTTCAGAGGACACACAGGCAATCTAATTCAATGTAAAAATCCTCCCTACAGCAACATGGATTGGGGAAGTCATCCACTGAGAGTTACAGCCTCTGCTTAAACACTGCAGTCTAAGAAACGCTCATTCCATCAAAGCCACTGTCCCTGCAAACAACAGAGGTCAGATACACCAGTTCCTTGACCGAACACGGAGTCTGCCGGGTCCTGGGCAGCTCTTCATCCAGGAAGGTTAGAGTATGCCACTGCTAGAGTTGAAGGAGAAATAACACCATCCTGCCGCTTTTGACAGAGATTCAAGCCATCCCCAGCATACCCAGTAGTGGCTGCAGGGAGGCAGGTCTGAGTCAGTCTGTCAGGCGATGAAATCCTCGCTCCATCTGCTCTGAGGGAGCTGTCTGCCAAGTTTGGTGCCGGACACACGAGCTCCCACTCCCACACCCTCCACTTTCTCCCCTGAGAAGGAGAAACAAAATCTGTTTCAAAGCTTAATTTTCTTCTCTTCTTCCCAAAGCTTAGCTCTAAGAAATTACCTTTCAGTTATAAGTCATGGAAGAAAAGAGAGAAACATATATCACCTAATAACTCCGAATGGGCAAGATGACTGTAACATGACAGATACTAAGCAAAGGCTGCCTGGCATTAGTTCCCTGCTGGGAGTTGATTCTCTTCCTTTATTCTTCCATCATTTTTCTTTTATCTCCTCCTTTTCTGAAAGAAATATTGGATATATTTTAAAACATGATAAAGTTACTATAAAGTCTACTAATAAAAAGAACACTCATGGATCTACCAGCTGTTTTAAGAAACAGAATTTATCAATATCATTAAAGCTCTCTATCCAACCCTCCTGCCTTACCCTGGCTTCCATCAGAAGTAATCACTATGCAGAATGTTGTGTTTATCCTCCTCTCCTGTTCATCAGAACTAGATTAATTTGCTAGTCCAAAGACCTCCTTTCCCACTCTGACATCTACTTTTAATGTCTTTTCTGTCTGCAGCTACACACTTGCCAGGCAGTCCCTCATCAAACTCCAATCATCTTTGGAAGCTGAATCCTCATGAAATCTTAACTCATGGGAATCCAACGGAGAATCTCTGCTGCCAAACACAGACACAAATCTCCCAAATCACCAATCTGTGTCCCAAGTCAGCATACTTTAGGCTTGATTGTTCCATACTTCATTGTTAGTAACTAAGTATACAATAAGTATTCCAGGCTCCCCCAACACCAGTGCCCACCTGGTTAATGTGGGCATCGCTAGGGACCCAGAACCTCACTGAATAGCTTACCTGTCATCCACACTAGAAAACTAACTATAAAGACTTAAGGGCAGGAAACTATGTCTTCTTTAAAACTGAGGCTTAAGGGTTAAGGCCTGACTGTATCTGATATCAAAAAACAGTAGTCATACAGCCAAGAAAAAATTGTGCTTCTTCTATCCTCAACCCTTTACCTTATATGAGATGTCTAGCTTACGATTATACCCATGACAGGTTTGGTTCTGTTATTACATATATAAAGCTAGCTTTATAACTTATGATACATCTTCAAAAATTCTGCTGCTTTTTTGGCTATTGGCTCTGTCTTACTCCTTTTCCTTGCAGTATCAATCCCTATTTAAGAGAAGATAAGTCCTGAGCCAAAAAAAATTTTTTGCCTCTGTTTTCTCATCTGCAAGACAGGGACAATACAGCCTAGAAGTCTAAATAAGAGAAAGACAAGTAAGTCTTTCAGCATGGTGGCAGCACACAGCAGTTGGTGAAATGTGAAGCACCTTCTATTTCTCTCTGTATAATGTCAGATCTACTAAAAACACTTTGCAAAAAGCTCCAGCTACAAACAGTATGCTAACAAACGAAATCTACCAGTATATAAAAAGAATTATATATTAGCCAATATTTTATAACTAAAAACAGAATATACCTTTAAAAAACGTGAATCGCTATGTTGTATATTTGAAATATATATAATATTATACATCAACTAGACCTCAATAAAGAAAAAAACACTCAAAAGGGAAAAACAGGATTATACATGATGACTGAGATTTATCCCAGCAATGCAAGGTTGATTCAACATATAAATATCAATATAATACACAGTAGTAACAAAGGACAAAAACCACATGATCACAGACACAGTCAAAGTATTTAACAAAACCCAGTATGTTTTCAAAACAAAAAAACCCTTAGCAACCCAGGGATCAAAAGGAAATTCCTCAAGCTAATAAAAGGCATCTATTAAAAAAAAAACCACAGTTAACTTTATACTAATGGTGAAAGACTGAACGTTTCCCCTCAAAGGTCAGGAATAAGACACAGATATCTGCTCTCTCCACTTAGCATTGTATGATTCCAGCCAGGACAATCAGACAAGAAAAAGAAATCAACAGCATCCAGATTGGAAAGGAAAAGGCAAAACTACCTCTGTCTGCAGATGACATGATCTTATGCACACAAATTCTAAGGAATACATGCATACACATTCTATTAGGGCTAATAAAGGAGGTTAACAAGGTTGCACGATTCAGAACCAATATAAAAAAATTAGTTGCATTCCCATATACCAGTAATGAATACTTAAAAGTTAAATCAAGAAGAAAATTCCATCCATAATAGCATCAAAAAGAATAAAATTATTGGTAACAAATGTTTAAAAAGAAGTACAAGACTGATACATTGAAAACTACAGAATAATTAAAGAAGATCTAAACAATGGAAAATCAACAGTATTCATGGATTAGAAGACTTAATAGATGCCAAGATTCTTCAAATAGATCTACAGATTCAACATGCTGCTGCTGGCGCTTCAGTCGTGTCTGACTCTGTGTGACCCCAGAGATGGCAGTCCACCAGGCTCCCCCGTCTCTGGGATTCTCCAGGCAAGAACAATGGAGTGGGTTGCCATTTCCTTCTCCAATGCATGAAAGTGAAAAGTAAAAGTGAAGTCGCTCAGTCATGTCCGACTCTCAGCGACCCCCTCGACTGCAGCCCACCAGGCTCCTCCATCCATGGGGTTTTCCAGGCAAGAGTACTGGAGTGGGGTGCCATTGCCTTCTCCATAGATTCAACATAAACCCTCTCAAAATTCCAAATGCCTTTTTAGAAGAAACCCTGGAAGTCCAGTAGTTAGGACTCAGCACTTTCACTGCTGGGGTCCAGGTTCAATCCCTGGTCAGAGAACTAAGACCCCACAAGCTGTGTGGCACAGCCAAAAATAAATAAACAAGTTTTAAAAATTGAGAAACTGATCCTAAAATCCATAAGAAAATTCAATGAACCAAGAATAGCCAAAAGTCTTATAAAAGAACAAAGCTGGAGGACTCATGCTTTCCAACTTCAAAGCTTACGTCAAGGCCACTACAGTGTGGGCAATGTGATATTGTATAAGGATAGACAGCAGACCACTGGAATCCATCTCATCAATGGAAGAGAACTGAAAATCCAAATATGAATCCATAATTCTATAGTGAACTGGTGTCCAAACAATTCAATGAGGAGAGAGGAATCTTTTCATTGAATGTGCTGGGAAATATAGACGTCTACATGTGTCAGAATGAAGTGGGACTCCTACCTTATACCATCTATAAAAATTAATTCAAAATGAATCAAAGGCCTAAATGCAAGAGGTAAAACTATAAAGCTCTAAGAAGAAAACAGGTGACTTTGATTTCTAAGAAGAAAACAGGTGACAATGATTTCCTAGACATATACCAAAAGTACAAGCAACAAAAGAAAAAACAGATAAACTTGACTTCATCAAAATTTAAAAATTTGGTTTGTGCTTCAAAAAACCCTATCAAAAGTAAAAAGATAATATACTAAGTGTGAGAAAATATTTACAAATCACATTCTGGTAAGGTTACTTATAACTATTATATATAAAGAAAACTTACAACTTATCAACAAAAGGACAAACCAACCCAATTAACCCAATTAAAAATGAGAAAATATTTGAATAGATACTTCTCCAAATAAGATGCTCATCATCATTAATCATTCAGTTCAGTTCAGTTGCTCAGTTGTGGCCGACTCTCTGCGACCCCATGAATCGCAGCACGCCAGGCCTCCCTGTCCATCACCAACTCCTGGAGTTCATTCAAACTCACATCCATTAAGTCGGTGATGCCATCCAGCCATCTCATCCTCTTTCGTCCCCTTCTCCTCCTGCCCCCAATCCCTCCCAGCATCAGAGTCTCTTCCAGTGAGTCAACTCTTCCCATGAGGTGGCCAAAGTACTGGAGTTTCAGCTTCAGCATCATTCCTTCCAAACAACACTCAGATCTCCTTCAGAATGGACTGGTTGGATCTCCGTGCAGTCCAAGGGACTCTCAAGAGTCTTCTCCAACACCACAGTTCAAAAGCCTCAATTCTTTGGCGCTCAGCTTTCTTCACAGTCCAACTCTCATATCCATACGTGACCACAGGAAAAACCATAGCCTTGACTAGACGGACCTTTGTTGGCAAAGTAATATCTCTGCTTTTGAATATGCTATCTAGTTGGTCATAACTTTTCTTCCAAGGAGTAAGCATCTTTTAATTTGGGAAATGAAAATAAAAAACACAATGAGATACCACTTTACACACACTAAGATGGCTAGAATCCGTGCAGTCCAAGGGACTCTCAAGAGTCTTCTCCAACGCCACAGTTCAAAAGCCTCAATTCTTTGGCGCTCAGCTTTCTTCACAGTCCAACTCTCATATCCATACGTGACCACAGGAAAAACCATAGCCTTGACTAGACGGACCTTTGTTGGCAAAGTAATATCTCTGCTTTTGAATATGCTATCTAGGTTGGTCATAACTTTTCTTCCAAGGAGTAAGCATCTTTTAATTTGGGAAATGAAAATAAAAAACACAATGAGATACCACTTTACACACACTAAGATGGCTAGAATGAGAATTTTTAAAAGAACAATAACAATGTTGTTGAGGAGGTAGGAAAAAAATGGAACCATCACACATTACTGAGGGGAATGTAAAACGGCACAGCAGCTTTGGAAAACAGTCTGGCAGTCCCTCAAAAAGTTAAACACAGAGTCACTCCTATTCCACTTCCGGGAATACACATAAGAAAAGTGAAAGCATGTTCATAACAATTCATACAAAAATGTGTATAGCAGCATTATCACAATAGCACAGAAGTGGAAACAACCCAAATATCCATTGACTGATGAATGGGTAAATAAAACATGGTACATCCATACAACGGAATATTACAGAAAGGAACAGAGTAATAAAATTCTATAAAAAGGAACTAAGTACTACTAAGTGCTATTTACTTAGTTCCTTTTTATGTCCATTCTGCAATGTGGATAAACCTTGAAAACATAATGTTAAGTGAAAGAAGCTAGACACAGAAGAAGAAAAGGTCACATTATTGTGTAATTCTAGACATTTACATCAAATGTCTAAAACAGACAAACTCATAGAGACAAAAAGTAGATAATCAGTTGTCTGTGGCTGGGGGAAGGGAGCAAGGGGAATGGAATGACTGCTAATGAATACAGGTCATTTTCTTTCTGGAGTGCTGAAGACTGTGGAATTAGACAGTGGTGATGGTTATACAATCTTATAAGTAAACTAAGATCAACAAATTCTACATTGTAGAAAAGTGAATCATATGGTATGCAAATCATATCTCGGTTGTTTTTAAGTCCCAGCTACATATCATATCAGTTTCTTGCTCCCTACTCTGCCTCACACTTGGATATCATCTAAACTTATCACTGGTCACAGCATAATGTGTTTCATTTCCAAAGTGAGGAAAGTATTAAAACAGCGTATAATACTTTACTCT
>SJXQ01001184.1:173171-330980 GCA_006408695.1 Aepyceros melampus
AATTAAAAGACACTTATTCCTTGGAAGAAAATTTAAGATCAACCTAGATAGCATATTCAAAAGGAGAGATATTACTTTGCCGACTAAGGTCCGTCTAGTCAAGGCTATGGTTTTTCCAGTAGTCATGTATGGATGTGAGAGTTGGACTGTGAAGAAAGCTGAGTGCCAAAGAATTGATGCTTTTGAACTGTGGTGTTGGAGAAGACTCTTGAGACTGCAAGGAGATCCAACAAGTCCATTCTGAAGGAAATCAGTCCTGGGATTTCTTTGGAAGGAATGATGCTAAAGCTGAAACTCCAGTACTTTGGCCACCTCATGCGAAGAGTTGACTCACTGGAAAAGGCTCTGATACTGGGAGGGATTGGGGGCAGGAGGAGAAGGGGACGACAGTGGATGAGATGGCTTGATGGCATCACTGACTCGATGGATGTGAGTCTGAGTGAACTCCGGGAGTTGGTGATGGACAGGGAGTCCTGGCATGCTGCGATACATGGGGTTGCAAAGAGTTGGACACGACTGAGCGACTGAACTAAACAACTTTAGGGAAATTACTTAACTATATGCTCATATGCAAAATGTTGGCAAGCCCTCTTTTTAGGTGTAAGCACCCAGTGAGACAATGTACGTAAAGTGCCTGCTTCATGTAACTTTTCAGTCACTGTCAGCTCGCTCCTTCTCATGGTTCTGTAAAATGGATGAAGCTGACACTGCCCCAAAATGGGCAGATATGTGTCCCAATCTGAAATCTGTCCTCAATATGAGATTTAGGGACATCTCAAGGTCACAAATGAGAAAAAGTGGCAAGTGGGTGAGATGTCCCTCCTACATGTTTAATCAGAAACCTGATTCCTGATCCAGTGCAATTCATAGGCTCATTATATCAGGCTCTGAGGCTCTCCAAGCAGGAAGACAGCCATCTGACAGGAGAATGAAAAGGCATGGTGCTCCAATTACCACAAATGGAATGCACTACAAATAAACATATGTTTCCAGGGACAGAATCAGGAGATCCATTACGGAGAAGAGCTGTGAAGTCTGAGCCACAAGCCTGACTCTAGTTTTCAACATAGGAGGTAAAATGACAATCTTGCTACTTCCACTCTTGCTGATGAATTAAATGGTAAGGACACTACTGAGTTTATTACAGTGTGGAAAGTCGCTGCCCACAAGCACAGCTTCCCCCAACCCTAACCTTTCGTTTTATACAAGTATGACACATATATAGCCAGTACTCCTAGCCAATTAAGAAGAAAGTAATGCAGATTAGCAAGGTTGCCTCTAATCAAAGTCACTTCTGAGTATGTGAGCATCATCATCGCCATAGCTACCATGCAAAATCACTGCTGTGTGGATCAGGGGTCCTGAGACTAAAGGAGCCCCAGATGATGAACAGTGCTAATTCAAATGACATCCACGCTTCATTAGTCCTCAATGTTCAAGTCCCTTCACAAAGAGGCCTCATCAACTGGCTTTCCTCCTTCTTTCTCTTTCCATCATATACAACCTCTACACCAAGAACACAATACTTCTAAAAGAGCAGTGTTTTTCCATGCCTCCTTGCCTCATTTCTCTGCCTGAAATGGCTTCTCTCTCCAGTCTCTTAATCCACCTAGAGAAGCTCTACTCTTCCTTTAAGTCCAGCTCAGATACCTCCTCTTTGGTTAATCCTTCCACAACCTAACACCCTGGGCAAAACTCATTATATCTGCCCCATTCCCTTACAGTGGTCAGAGAAGAACATGAAGGCTTGTAAGTATGTGTGTGTGTTTGTGTGTGTATGTAAAGGGTAAAAATTTTGCTCATTTCAGCTTTGCCACTTATAATCTTTCATAAAGTTTTCACAAAGTGATACACTGACTTAATAGATACATGTAGTCTAGTGGATTTCAAGCATGTACTTTCATATAATCTTCCACCTTAACTAAAATCTCATGAAGAAGCTCAATATATACACAACAAAAGTAAAACCAGAGCTGCTCGGTTTGCAATCATATACAGAGAATTCAAAGCATCTTCTGCTTGAGTCTTCCCGCAGTAAGCCCTGAGGATGACCCATGTAACCACCAACCACAATCCAATCTCCTTTCTAATAAATTAGGAAAACTGGATCAAGAGCAGGTGACATTCAAGAGCATACAAGTTAGTGTTAGGGTCAGTATTAGTACTTAGCAGTATTAGTATTTTGTACTAGGTCTCCTGCCTTCTAGCTCTTTCTATTATATGTCATGTCCGTCTTCCTAGTCATGGGAGGGGAAAGCTACATGAAGAAAACTGGTGAGAGAGGGAAATAAGAGGCTTGGCTAGCATTAAAAATTCCATGGGAGCTTCTTCCATTATCCTGCTAGCTGGAGGACGTGTCAGGATAATAACTACCCTGAGACGGTCTTAATGACTGGCTGCTAAGAGCTTCAGTGGGGAAGCAGAGAGGGTACAAGGCAGGGGGGTGCCTGGTTGGAGGCTGCTGTTTACAGGGTCAGCTAAGTCTAAGTCTCAGAAGGGGACTATGTATATGAGGGGACTTTGGGGTCATCAGCAAGAGCCCCTTTTACACACCAAAAAATCAAAAATGCCTCACTGACAAACTGCAGTCTTATGTGATGTGACTGCTTGGATTCAAGCAGATCTAGGTTGGATTCTGGAAGTAATTACAAGCTGCCTGCCCTGTGAATCTGTTTTCTGGCCTGAAACATCAATGCAATAACACTGAGCTCAGAGTGTACATGCGAAGTATCTTGATTAAATGAGACAATGTAAGTAAAAGCACTGAGGCAGTATCTGGTGTGCGGCAGGCCTTCAATAGCCAGCTCAGTCGGCTCTCTGCACCTGAGATACTGCATCCACAGGTTCAACCAACTGGGGTTCAAAAATATTTGGGAAAAAAATTCCAGAAAGTTCCCCCCAAAAAAGCAAAATTTGAATTTGCCATGCAACAGCTATTTACATTATATTGGACTTCCCTGGTAGCTCAGATGGCAAAGAATCTACCTGCAATGCAGGAGACCCAGGTTCAATCCCTGGGTTGGGAAGATCCTCTGGAGAATGGCATGGCAACCCCCTCCAGTATTCAAGGTATTATAAGTAATCTAGAGATGATTTAAGGTATACAAGAGGATGGGCATAGTTTGTACAGAAAATGCTGCTGCTGCTGCTGCTGCTGCTGCTAAGCCGCTTCAGTCGTGTCCGACTCTGTGCGACCCCACAGACGGCAGCCCACCAGGCTCCCCTGTCCCTGGGATACTTCACCATTATTATACAAGGGACTTGAGTATTCTTGTGGGGAAAGGGGTTCTGGAACCAATCCCCTGAGGATGCAAAGGGAGGACTGCAGTCCCTTTCTTCCTTTATGCTAGACTCAGCCCTCTCTGTTCAAGTTTCTTATAATTTAAGAGCCTCTGACATTTAAAATACTACATGCATGAGTGTTAAGTTGCTTCAGTCATGTACGACTCCCTGTGACCCCATGGACTGTAAACCACAGGCTCTTTTGTCCATGGGATTCTCCAGGCAAGAACACTGGAGTGAGTTGCCAAGCCCTCCTCCACTATATCTTCCTGACCCCAGAATCGAACCCACACCTCTGACATCTCTTACATTGTCAAGCAGGTTCTTTACCACTAGCACCACCTGGGAAACCCCTTAAAATATTACAATGCTGAGTTATTATGGACTGAATGTTTGTGTCCCTTGCCACGATCCCTATGTTGAAGCCCCAATCCCCAGTGTGATGGTATTTGGAAGTGGGGTGTTTGGGGGGTGATTAGGTTTAGATGAATTTATAAGAGTGGAGACCCTGTGATAGAATTGGTGCCCTCATAAGGAGTTGATGAGATCAGAGCTGTCTCTCTATCATGTGAAGATAAAGCAAGCAGGTGGCATCAACAAGCCAAGAAGAGGTCTTTCAACAGAACTTGATCATGCTGGCAACCTGATCTGGGACTTTTAGCCTCACAACTGTGAGAAAGAAGTAACTGCTCATTAAACCAGCCTATGGTATGTATTGCAGCATCCCAAGCTGACCAAGACACAGGAATTGGTGAGGGACTCTGACATACTGCTAAAAGCAGTGTAAACCGGTAAACTCTGTAAAATGCTAAACTATTTGGTAGTATCTACTAAAGGTGAACTTGCATATGCCCTATAACCCAGCAGATTACACTCTTGGGGAAACAGGAGCTTACATTTATCAGAAGACATGCAAAGGAATTTCTCATAGCAACATGATTCATAACTTGAATAAATTCATTATTCAGCCTCAAACTGGGAACAACTTATGTGTTCATCAATAGCAGAATGGATAAATAAATTGTGATATATTCATACAATGAAATACAAATGAGCACTGAAAAAGAATGAACTAATGTTCCATACCAGAAAATAGAACAATCTCAAAAACATAATGTCAAACAAAAGAAGCCAGACAAAAACGAGTTAGTACCACCTGATTCTATTTATAGAAAGCTCAAAACCAGGCAACATTAACATATAGTGAAGGAATGGTACCTGTTAGGAAGGGAGAAGTAATGACTGAAGGGGTTATAGAGGCTTGAAAGTGAAAGTGTTAAGTCGCTCAGTCATGTCTGACTCTTTGTGACCCTGTGGACTGTAGCCAGCCAGGCCCCTCTGTCCATGGAATTCTCCAGGCAAGAATACTGGAGTGGGTTACCATTCCCTTCTCCAGGGCATCGTCCCAGTCCAGGGATTGAACCTAGGTCTCCCACACTGCAAGCAGATTCTTTTCTGTCTGAGCCAGGACTGGGGCTTATAGAGGCTTAGAGGGTGCTGGTTATGTTGTATATTTAACTTGGCTCAGACTTTATACTTTGTAAAAACTCACTGAACTATTACTATTCATGCCATTTTATACTTCAATTTTTTAAAAAGTTTACAGGGAAACAAACCTCTGGGAGAGATAATAGATGAAAGGTGATAACGTCCCAGAGTTCCTTCAGCTTGGGACTACATTCTCTGACATCCTGTGTTGACCCCTTCTTTTCCACTACCATAGTCCTCTTAGAAGCCTTCAGTGTCTCACAGACGGACAACGAAAGCATGCACTAAATTGGTCTCCAGCCCTGCCCAAGTTCTTCCTCCTCCCCATTTTCTACACCATCCCCAGATAAATGGGCTTCCCAGGTGGCACATCAGTAAAGAATCTGCCTGCTAATGCAGGAGACGCAAGAGATGCAGGTTTGATCCCTGGGTTGGGAAGGTCCCCTGGAGTATGAAATGGTAACTCACTCCAGTATTTTTGCCTGGAAAGTCCTATGGACAGAGGAGCCTGGCAGGCTACAGTCCATGGGGCCACAAAGAGTCAGACACAACTGGGCAACTAAGCAGGCATCCCAGATAAACCTTCCTAACCACAGCACTGATTGAATTACTCTCCTGTTTCAAAACTTTCACTGTTCTCTACCGACCATGTCTAAGCTTTGTATTCAAGGTTCTCCTTGCTGGATCCTCATCTACTAATCCAGGATCGGCTCATGATTCCTCTACATCTTAACCCGCTGCCTCAGTCAATCACTTACCACCTCTGAACATAGCCATGTCAGGTTGTTTTATCCTCCTCTTTTGCTATGCTTCATGCTCTAGGAAAAGGACTTGGGCAAAGAGAAACTAATCATTTGGTCAAAAGCATTTGACAAAAAGCTTAACAAAGTCTGTTTAGTCCCTAGAGTTACTCAACCCCATCCTCCATTCTTCCTCACTATTATAATGGGGTGGGGCAGGGGTGGGGGGGCGGTGGGAATAATACTTTAGAAATTTCCATTTTATCTTCAAATGATAAAGACTGACTGTAAAATATGAAGATGAAATCTAGCTCCTAGCAAAAAGATAAAAGTAACTTTATCCCTCTACTCCTTGGTTTCCTACATGATGGTGATGATAACAATGATTTTTTATTCACATAGCACTTCAGAGTTTACAAAGCACTTTTATAACCTATTTTATTTAAATAAAGTTGCACAAAAAACCTGGAGAGTAAATATTCTCATCTGCATTCATTATATGGACACCAAAGTTCAGGTTATCACTAACATTACCTTCCTGTTCTCACATGCCTGGGATTCTCTACAATAAATGAGGTTTATTCCTGACAACTACCTACTACTCTTCTCAGCATCTCTCTCACTCCCTCTCCACACGTGCATCACTGAGTATCCACTTTTCATTCCACCTCTACAGAGTGTTGCTCTTGTATTGTGGTTATAATCTCCAATATGTTCCTGAGACCACCACACTCATCCTCCTATAGGTATTCATAAATTCCTAGAGGCATCCAAGATTAGAAAGCCTTTGAGATCCAAAGAATGGATTTTAAATGGTAAAGATGTGAGAATTATATTCAGAGGAGACTATCCCAGGAAATTCATATTCCTTCAACAATTTTTTTTTTTTTTTTGAGGCCTCGTATTGGCCAGGCTGCTAAATGCTGAGGCAAAGAATAAAACATGGCTCTTGCCTTGAAGGAGCTCACAGTCCACTGTAGACCCCACAGGTGTCAGGTCTACACAGAGTACTGATTCTAGCTCAAAGAACTGACTCTTATTGCTACAATCACAGAAGTTTTTTGTCAAATTAGAGCAAATCCCCAGCAGACATTCTACCACTGTCATCCATTCCTCCTCATTGACAATGAATGTCCCATTCAAAATCAAACCATCAAGTTAGCAAATCAACCAGTAAAATGCCAAAAATCCCAGAGCAATTGTTTCACATATTTATCAACAAACATTAGGGAAAACATTCAACTCATCTGTACTCATAGAAATATTTGATAAAGTATTCAAATACTGCCTGTATATCTATTAACACTTAAAAGGGTAATACTGTGTGCAGAAAAGTGAGGTGAATATAGTTGATGGACTGCAAACTGGAAAAACCTTTTATAGGAAACAATATGGCAATATCTACCAAAAGCTACTTATATCAGCATAATCTTTTTTTTTTTTCAGCAACACTCACAAGGCATAGCCCCAGGCCCCCAGGGGCATTCAGAGTGTCAGTGATCAATGTGTCCTGCAATTCGCATTAATTCCGGCAACTAGCTGTGTTTTACATTGAGATTTGAGCCAAGAGAGCCAATGCTGAGTCGTATTATAATATTCAATCAAATAGTTCATTTCCTGAAAAATGAAAATGCCTGTGGTATTACTATGTAATAATGTTGAAAAATTGGAAGTCAACACAGTTCTCTAATAGAAACATAACTGAGTAATTTATGATACAACAGTTCTTAAAATATATATAATTATTAAGACTATGTAACAATATATAAAATTACTTATAAGTAGAAAAACAAAATATGAAATTACAGCTAAATAACAATCACAATTCTGTAAAAATATGCTTGTATTTAGACAAATACTGGAAGAGAATATAAAAATGTAACAGCTGCTCTATTGCTATGGTGAAATTATGATAGAAACATGTTCTATTTAAAACTTCGCTTAATCGTGTTGATATGCATACTTTATTACACGGCTTGTTTAATTGACCACTTTCCCAAATAAACTATAAGCTTTATGAAGACAGGACAATGTCACTTGTGTTCAGCATTATGCACTAGTTCCTTATTTCATTAAAGAATTAATGAGATAAATGAGAAACCTCAAAACTAATCCCCAAAAAGGAGTGAAGAAGCGGGTAATTAAAAACGAAGACAAGGTGGGAATTCCCTGGTGTTCCAGTGGTTTGGGCTTCATGCTTTCATTGTGGAGATTTTCTGGGAAATCTAAGATCCCGAAAGCACAAGGCCAAAACCAAACAAACAAAAGGGTGGTCTCTATGCCTGTTTTTAAGCTCTAACTATGGGGAAAACCAAATAATCTTACTGAAGAATCTCTGGAAAGTCTCTCTTCCCTCACTGCCCAGACCTTTGCTGTTGAAGGGTCTAGAGAAAGGCACAGGGTTCTGCCAAGAGGACACAGAAGCAGGATGCTTCGCATATTCAGGAAAAGGCAGAGTCAGAACGGAGAGGAGCTTCATATTCTTTGCCTCCAAACTCGCTGCTCTTGACTCGCAGAACTTTACATATGACTCCAGCTGGAACTGAGGTGAGGAAGAGTAGGTGTAGCTCTGGCTAAAAAATAAATTTCCAGATACAAAAGGAAAATAAGAAGCTTTAAAGGAATTGAGCTCTGGAGTGAACATTCTCTTTCCTGACAGCTTAAAAGCAGTCTGAAATATACCAGAGGCACCAGAAGGACTCTAAGTCATCAGAGTATTATAAGCATTAACAAAAAACACGTAGGGAAAGGAGACAATCTTTAAGTTATTTTTCAACCAACCTACGCAGCACCTGTCACAGACCATACAGGCTCTTTTCAGCTTAGGCAATCTTTCATTCGTCCTTGGTGCTTTGAGGCAAGAGCATCGTAACTGACTAATGCAGAGCTCAGAAAGTTTAGCTGCATGGAGAAAGGGACAATGAACAAGGAGAGAAGGGTGTGGAGAAAGAAAAATCTAGATTTTAGATACAGCTCTACTTGTTTCATGTTGTAACTTTAAATAAACCACACTCTCTCTGAGCACTGGCTTCCTAATCAAAATAGGCAACCATACCAACGTACCTCACAAGGTTAGGTGACAATTAGATGAGACGATACATGCAAGTTGAAGTATGTAATACATTATACATTTTTACTTAAACACAAGCCTTATTACAGAATCACAAATGCTACAATTTCCTTCCAGGGTGAAAGTTAAGGTCAGTGCATTTTTCAGCCTGATCTGACTGTGTAAGTCATCCAGGGGCTACAGGAAAATCGATCTCACCCCTCCTGGCCAAGTCATGATAATTTTTTCTTTTAAGGAGTATACTTTCCATGTGAGTGGGTGGCAATAAAGTATGATTCTCGTTTTCCTCCTATCTTAATGCTAAAATTGCACTGTTCATTCTTTAGGGTTACAGAAGATTTTTCTATTTTCCAGCTCCTTCTAGGAAAATGCAAAAATCTGTAAAAAGGGTTTGTCAATAGCCACTAACAACTCATATTGAACAAAGATTAACTCAGCCTGCTGAAAATAAAAAGCTCAGAAATAAGGAAGCCAACAACAACTTGGCCAGGAATCTCTGGATTTCAAAGAGATTCCTATCAGCAACCACCATTGTCTTCAACCTCCAAAATGTGTTGGTCGCTCAGTCATGTCCTACTCTTTGTGACCCATGGACTGTAGCCTGCCAGGCTCCTCTGTCCATGGGATTCTCCAGGCAAGAATACTAGAGTGGGTTGCCATGCCCTCCTTCAGGGGATCTTCCCGACCCAGGGATTGAACCTGGGTCTCCTGCATTGCAGGCAGATTCTTTACCATCTGAGCCACGAGGGAAGCCCCAAATTTCCCCCCAATTTCCATATGTCAGCCTCTAAACATCTCTCAGACTATCTTCTTACTGAAAAACCAAACTCATTCCCAGATTTGTTTTAGAAAATATGTTCGCCTCTGGAACGGGTCCTAGGCCGCAGGAGGCCATGGACAAAGAATGAAAGGCATCAGTGGAGGGGGAAGGTGCAGAAACGTGGAGAAACAGAATTAACCGTTTCCAGCCCTGACACTTGTGAAAAAACTATTTTTCCCCTAAATTCTTACTCCTAATTAAATAGAAAATTGCCCACAACAATACTTGTGCGTGTGTGCTCAGTCAGTCATGTTCAACTGTTTCCACACCCATGGACGGTAATTCACCAGGCTCCTCTGTCCATGGGATTCTCCAGGCAAGAATGCTGGAGTGGGTTGCCGTTTCCTTCTCTAGGGGATCTTCCTGACCCAGGGATCAAACCTATGTCTCGTGTGCCTCCTGCACTGGCAGGTGGATTCTTTACCACTTGGCCACCTGGGAATCCCATGACAATACTTAGAAGGAAATTCAGTGTGGAATTCTTCCTCATATCTACTCTTAGTCCCACCTATTGCTACAGTTTCAATATGTATATATTTAAATCTGTTGTGGATGTTACTGTTTGAAATCTGTCTGCAGGACAATCCTATGAAGAAAGCAGAGCAGGTTTTATGACTCTAGTTTTAAGGATGAGGAAACTGAAACTCAGAGAATAGCAGCTTGCTATGGGATTTCTTTGGAAGGAATGATGCTAAAGCTGAAACTCCAGTACTTTGGCCACCTCATGTGAAGAGTTGACTCATTGGAAAAGACTTTGATGCTGGGAGGGATTGGGGGCAGGAGGAGAAGGGGACAACAAAGGATGAGATGGCTGGATGGCATCACGGACTTGATGGATGTGAGTCTGAGTGAACTCCGGGAGTTGGTGATGGACATGGAGGTCTGGGGTGCTGAGATTCACGGGGTCGCAAAGAGTCGGACACGATTGAGCAACTGAACTGAACTGATGGCTAAATTAAACCTAGACCTTCTGACTACAAGTCTCCAAAGCTGTCCAGAACATCATGGTGCTTCTTGAGGTCTTTTGGCTCCAGCCTCGCCAGAGAAGATCAATACCAGCTCCAACCTTCCTGTGACCATCTTTCATGGCACTGTTCACTGGTTTTTTGTGTCAAATATAACAGTTTCTGCAAGAGAATCCCAAGGTTGCACTAAAGGGAAATCATTAATCTAAATACTCATGGCAAACAAAGTTTAACAAATGGCTGGAATAACTAATAATATTGTTCCTTAAAACAAGTTTCTAACTAAATTAGTTAACCAGGTAGCTCTATGGCACCTGCAACTCAGTCTAGGAAGCCCACAGAAAAATACACAAGATCCAAAGACAGAGACCTGGGTGGTAGTCCTGACTGTATCACTTCCTGGCTATTTGACTTTGGGTAACCGTCCCACCTTAATTCCTTCATAGGTAAACTAAAATAACATTAATTACTGCCCCACAAATACTACCATGCATGCATGCTAAGTTGCCTCAGTTGTGTCCGACCAGCTCTTTGCAACTCCAAGGATACTAACCCACCAGGCTCCTCTGTCCATGGGATTCACCAGGCAAGAATACTGGAGTGGGTTGCCATGCCCTCCTCCAGGGGATCTTCCTGATCCAGGGATCAAACCTGTGTCTCTTACATCTCCTGCATTGACAGGTGAGTTCTTTACCACTAGTGCCATCTGGGAAGCCCAAAGACTACTGTATGGAGGATTAAATGAGACAATGGATGTGACAGTCCTCAAAGTATAATTTCTACAACTGAGCCATCTCAAAAACAATTTATCCCAAGACTGTTTCAAAACATTAGTAATCAGTGTTTTCTCAACTACGTGCAACAAACTACTCCAACCAAAATGAAGGAATATTCATTTAGGTTTGTCCTATTTTTCAAAATTATTTTTAGTGTCATAGAAACATGTCTACAAATGATTTTACTTGACTTGAAGGCTCCTATAAATACTCATATGTAAGCTGCTGCTTCAAAGCTGCTATGAAAATCTGCTTGTCATGATGAAACATTTATTGAACATTTCCCAGGTCCTAGTCACATTAAGCATTTTTGAGAGTTTATGTCAACTGATTCTCACAATAACTCTTTGAAATATACTTTATTTCCTCTTTATAGTTGAAGAAATTGAAGTTTACAGAGAACAAGACATTGCTCAACATAAAACACATATCTGTGACATTGAGGAAAAGAAACACCAACGTGTTCAGTGCCAAGGAGAAATTTGGAACATTGTTATCTAGTGATTACAGACATAGTCTCAAGAGTTGAACTACCTGGGTTCAAATCTCAAATTCACCATGAGTTTCCTCATTTGTAAAATCAGGTTAACAACAGTAATCTGTTTCATAACTTAGTAAATGAGTTAATACATTTACTTAGAACACCTTGAGATTTCCCTGGTGGTCCAGAGGTTAAGATTCTATGCTCCCAATGCAGGGGGCATGGGTTCAATGCCTGGTTGGGAAACTAAGATCCTGCATGACCCACAGTACAATCAGAAATAATAAATAAATGGCAAATGTGCATAAGCTGCTGCTGTTTAATCACTAAGTCATGTCTGACTCTTTGCAACTCCACAGATCGTAGCCTGCCAGGCTCCTCTGTACATGGGATTTCCCAGGCAAGAATACTGGAGTGGGGTGTCATTTCCTTCTCCAGGAGATCTTCCCAACCCAGGGACTGAGCCCGCACCTCCTGCACTGGCAGGGGATTCTGTACCACTGAGCCACCTGGGAAACCCCATAGGTACACGCACACATGTATAGCACCACCTGGAAAGCCCAAAGACTACTGTATGGAGGGTTAAATGAGACATGGATGTGACAGTCCTCCAAGTATAAAGTGTCTCTACAAATAAGCCATCTCAAAAATGACTTTCTGTATAAAAGAACCCCTATCACATTGTATACCCAATACATTAGATTCTATTGTCATCGTTTCTCCTGTCATCATTTCACCCCGCTTATCCAAACCTCCCTTCCTCTTTTCCTTGTCCTGAAACGTGTATGCTGACTAGCCTAAAAGTTCTCTTACACACATTTTACGCATTGCTGCTGCTAAGTCGCTTCAGTCGTGTCTGACTCTGTGCAAGCCCAAGACAGCAGGCCACCAGGCTCTGCCATCCCTGGGATTCTCCAGGCAAGAACACTGGAGTGGGTTGCCATTGCCTTCTCCAATGCATGAAAGTGAAAAGTGAAAGTGAAGTCGCTCAGTCGCGTCTGACTCTTTGCAACCCCATGGACTGCAGCCTACCAGGCTCCTCCGTCCATGGAGTTTCCAGGCAAGAGGACTGGAGTGGGGTGCCATTGTTACTGTTGTTGTAATTTTGCTTTCTCTTCCTTTTAACTGTAATGCCTCTCTCCTTCCTTATGAATATAAATCTCACTCAGCCTTCAAAGCCTAGCTCAGACTTAGCCCTTCTGTGACATATTTTGTGACTTTATCAGCCCACAGTGATTTCTTCCTTCTCTGAACAACTCTTTATATCATCAAACAATCTCACCTTTAGAAATCAAAATTCTAAAGGACTCTGAAGATAAATGATTTAGCTCTAATCCCTAATTTCTGAAATAGAAAAGGAGGCTTCAACAGTTAAACTGCCTGTGATGAAACAAAAAGTTACATGGCAGAGGGGAGATGTGAATCCAGATATTTTAAATGTTTGCAATGATCTTTCCACTATACAATGCTAATTTTGTCTTCCCTAAGATTCTGTACAAGTTCTTAAAAGTGAAAGCACACATTACATTATATAATGTCCTGGAAAGGGATTAAAGCTGGGCTTGGGAGGAATAGAATGGAAGAAAGGTCTTCAGTTCAGTTCAGTCGCTCAATCATGTCTGACTCTTTGCAACCCCATGAATCGTTGCACACCAGGACTCCCTGTCCACCACCAACTCCCGGAGTTCACTCAGACTCATGTCCATCGAATCCGTGATGCCATCCAGCCATCTCATCCTCTGTTATCCCCTTCTCCTCCTGCCCCCAATCCCTCCCAGCATCAGAGTCTCTTCCAATGAGTCAACTCTTCACATGAGGTGGCCAAAGTACTGGAGTTTCAGCTTTAGCATCATTCCTTCCAAAGAAACCCCAGGGCTGATCTCCTTCAGAAGGGACTGGTTGGATCTCCTTGCAGTCCAAGGGACTCTCAAGAGTCTTCTCCAACACCACAGTTCAAAAGCATCAATTCTTCGGCGCTCAGCCTTCTTCACAGTCCAACTCTCACATCCATACATGACCACAGGAAAAACCATAGCCTTGACCAGACGGACAGAAAGAAAAAAGACAGACATGTCATGCCCAGGCTGAGAGAGCAAAAGAGGCAGAGAGCACAATAGCTGTTCTCCAGAAAGGAAGGAGGAAGAGCAAGCATGGGGTGTTCATGCATACCAAAAAACGGCAAGCTGGAGAGCTGAATGGCTATTTAATATTTGGCAAGCAACTACTTTTATGAGCCTCTTTGTTCATCATCATGAAGATAAAATGAGACAATGGATATGAAAATGTTGTGCAAACTGTGCAACACAGTGCACCCAGCAAGGATCAAGAAATAAACGCAGTTGGCCAACACTTCAACATATATATTCAAATGTTCTTCCATCTATCAGGGAGAGACAAATTCAACCACAAGTCCCCACTATTGAGGAGGAAACATACACAGTGGGCATTACGGGACCAACCCCTTTTGGGGGGTGTATATGACATGGTAGCAATGCTGCAAGAAAGGGGTACTGAAGGGAGAGTACTTGAAGATGAGCTTTTCATCCAAGGACACGTGAGCCATACACTGACCCATGCCTCATCTTTCAAAAGTTTGCAAACATTACCACGTAGAACAAATCATAGAGCCAAAGCCTTTGAAAGAAAAATGCACAAAAACGATAACACGGAACTAATGTAGTGCTGTAAAGGATCTTAGAGAATGTCTGTGTCCATGCTCTCATTTGACAGGGTTTAGAGAATCAAAGTAATGCTCAAAATTCTCCAAGCCAGGCTTCACCAATACGTGAACCGTGAACTCCCTGATGTTCAAGCTGGTTTTAGAAAAGGCAGAGGAACCAGAGATCAAATTGCCAACATCCACTGGATCATGGAAAAAGCAAGAGTTCCAGAAAAACATCTACTTCTGCTGTATTAACTATGCCAAAGCCTTTGACTGTGCAGATCACAAGAAACTGTGGAAAATTCTGAAAGAGCTGAGAATACGAGACCACCTGATCTGCCTCTTGAGAAACCTATATGCAGGTCAGGAAGAAACAGTTAGAACTGGACATGGAACAACAGACTGGTTCCAAATAGGAAAAGGAGTATGTCAAGCTGTATATTGTCACCTTGCTTATTTAACTTCTATGCAGAGTACATCATGAGAAACGCTGGACTGGAAGAAACACAAGCTGGAATCAAGATTGCCGGGAGAAACAGCAATAACCTCAGATATGCGGATGACACCACCCTTATGGCAGAAAGTGAAGAGGAACTAAAAAGCCTCTTGATTGAAAGAGGAGAGTGAAAAAGTTAGCTTAAAGCTCAACATTCAGAAAACGAAGATCATGGCATCTGGCCCCATCACTTCATGGGAAATAGATGGGGAAACAGTGGAAACAGTGTCAGACTTTATTTTGGGGGGCTCCAAAATCACTGCAGATGGTGACTGCAGCCATGAAATTAAAAGATGCTTACTCCTTGGAAGAAAAGTTATGACCAAGCTAGATAGCATATTGAAAAACAGAGACAACTGGGCTGCAAGAAGCACAAGCTGGAATCAAGATTGCCGGGAGAAATATCAATCACCTCAGATATGCAGATGACACCACCCTTATGGCAGAAAGTGAAGAGGAACTAAAAAGCCTCTTGATGAAAATGAAAGAGGAGAGTGAAAAAGTTGGCTTAAAGCTCAACATTCAGAAAACGAAGATCATGGCATCTGGTCCCATTATTTAATGACAAATAGATGGGGAAACATTGGAAACAGTGTCAGACTTTATTTTGGGGGGCTCCAAAATCACTGCAGATGGTGACTGCAGCCATGAAATTAAAAGATGCTCACTCCTTGGAAGAAAAGTTATGACCAACCTAGATAGCATATTGAAAAACAGAGACATTACTTTGCCAACAAAGGTCCGTCTAGTCAAGGCTATGGTTTTTCCAGTGGTCACGTATGGATGTGACAGTTGGACTGTGAGGAAAGCTGAGCACCAAAGAATTGATGCTTTTGAACTGTGGTGTTGGAGAAGACTCTTGAGAGTCCCTTGGACTGCAAGGAGATCCAACCAGTCCATTCTGAAGGAGATCAGTCCTGGGTGTTCATTGGCAGGGCTGATGCTAAAACTGAAACTCCAGTACTTTGGCCACCTCATGTGAAGAGTTGACTCATTGGAAAAGACTTGGATGCTGCGAGGGATTGGGCACAAGAGGAAAAGGGGATGACCGAGGATGAGATGGCTGGATGGCATCATGGACTCAATGGATGTGAGTCTGAGTGAACTGAGGGAGTTGGTGATGGACAGGGAGGCCTGGTGTGCTGTGAATCATGGAGTCACAAAGACTCGGACACGAATGAGAGACTGAACTGAACTGACTGAATATTATAATTGTACATAATAGTTATTGGTGTATTTGTCATATCGCTTATTTTGATTAATGCACTTTGAAATATCTGAGATTCTTTTTGTAGCATAGTGTATTAGTCACCAATTGCTGTGTAACAAACTACCTCACAACTTATCCATTTAAAATAACAAGCATTTATGATCTCAGTTTCTGTGAGTCAGAAGTCTGGGCATGGCTCAGAGTCTCTGGCAAGGCTGCAGCTGAGACATTTCCCAAGACTGAAGCCATTTTAGGGCTCAATTAGGGAAAGATCCACTTCCAAGTTCACACATGTGAGTCTTGGAGTCCCAGGTCGGTTATCTGGCGACACTCGTTCTCTGCCACGTGGGCCTCTCCAAAGGATAGCTCACAATTTGGCAGCTGATTTCCCCCCAGAGCAGAGATTCTCTAAGAGAGAGGAAACAAAACAAAAGTCAGGGTTTTTTTTGTAACCTAACTTCAGAAGTGAGCATCCATCACTTCTGCTGTATTCTACTTGTTAAGTGAAAGTGAAAGTCCGACTCTTTGCGACCCCGTGGACTGTAGCCCACCATGCTCCTCTGTCCATGGGATTTTCCAGGCAAGAGTACTGGAGTGGGTTGCCATTTCCTTCTCCAGAGGATCTTCCCGACCCAGGGATCAAATCCAGGTCTCCCGCATTGTAAGAAGACAGTTTACCATCTGAGCCACCAAGGAAGTCCTTGTTAAAGTCTACTTGTTAAAGGCAAGTCAATATACCCAGCCTCTGCCAGAGGAAGGAATGACACAGGACTTGGACCCTAGGAGGTAGGGGAACCCCAGAGTCCATCTTAGAAGCTGTTTCCACACATAGCAAGAAATCAGGGAAATGTGCATTTATTAAATATGGGCTTCCTTACTGACAACCCTTGTAATTCTTAAATCCAGCCATGCAACTAACTGAACAAGAGACTGGCATAGGCAATTATGACCAAGAGAAACACGCATTCATTTTTTTAGTCACTTAATAAACACAGGCTGATCTCCAGGGTCATGTCAGACACTGTGTGAACAATTAAGTATACTAAGATTTTTTTAAATGGATTTTAGACCTGGATAGGATCTGACCCAACTTTCTCATTTAAGGAATAAGGAATATGAGCCTGAGAGAAGAAAAATCATTTGCCCCAAGTCACAGAGTAGCAAAATTGCTGTCGAGACACACGTCTCCTGATTTGGGGCTTTCTTCTCCTCTGATGGAAATGTGGAGGTCCCCTGCCGCACTGTCCTGTGTAACCAGTTCCCCCACTTCTATTTCCATGAATTAAACCAGGAAGAGCTGAATCAATGAGACATCCCTTCTCTTTAGATGCTCGTTGTTTAATCGCTGTCGCGTTTGATTCTTTGGGACTCCATGGACTGCCAGCATGCCAGGTTCCTCTGCCCTTCACCAGAGTTTGTTTAGATGCTCATAGTTTTATTCAATTCAGTCATTCATACTAAGACAGTCTTTAAATAAAGACAAACTATAATCCCTGGAGTTCCTACATTCTTAACATGATCTTCACTGACGCCATCCTTATCCATCTTCCCTTGTGCGGGCATTTCTCTGAAGCTTCACTCCATCACCTGACAGAGATAATGAGGGAGGCATTACCTGAGTCAGACAACCTCATGGAAAGGACCAGGCACCACTCTGCTGGAGACACAAACAAACTGCCCCCCAAGCCATCCGAGCTACAGCTCCCGCCTTTCACTCCCTTATTAAGGCCGATGTTCATTTTGTGCTTTGTTTTGCTTCCCTCCATCCAGAAAGCAAAGCTTACATGTGTCAGATTCAACAACGCAGGTCCCCTTGCTGGAAAAAAAATGAAATAACCCCCACCCTCCTCATGCCTGAGAATGGAATTCACTTCAAGAAACAAATACAAAAATTCATGTGATATAAATAGGCTCCATCAATTCAAGGAGCGGGAGTTGAAACAGGAACACTGACAGGTAATTATCAAAAGCACCTTAGAAAAGCAAGTTTCTGTGGACAATAGCTGCAATTTATTATTATTATTGTTGCTAGCCTCCCCAATGCTCTCCATTTATGATTCGAGTAATCTTGTCTCTTTTGATGAATATACCTTTTGTTTTTCATTAAGATGTCAATGCATTAGACAAAAGGCCTGCTGAGTATGACAAAACCCATGGTTGCCTGACAGAGGAAAACAGAACTTTATACCTGTAAGCTAAAACGCAACTGTCCCTGCAGGGTGGACATGTATGAATCCACAAGCACACAGGCACACACACACACACACACACACACAAATTGTTCTTGACAGTCCTGCAGATGCCACTGGGAATCTTTTAACCAGGTTGAAGTGGAATATGTCAGGTCTGAAAGTCTAGACCACATGTAGCTGAAATCTGCCACCTCCCACTCCTTTTTCGTGTGTGATTTTGCTAAAACTCTACACTGATCTGAAAAGAGTAGGAATCTCTCTCCTTCAAATAATCTCAGGCCCCTTCACCCAGCTGGAGATACTGAGCTACACACGGTGTTCCTCCAAGTGTTATTTATTCCTGAAGTGTCTGCCCCAATGTTTGAGCAGCTACTTTTCAAAACCTTCCCACCTTCTTTGGGGTGAGGAGAGATGGGGCCAGTCAATAGGGGTATGAGACGGTCCTGTGGTCTGAGCAAAACCGGACCCAGCATTAGGTATTTAGGGAATCATTTCAATAGGTTCTTAAGAAGTCAACCCAATGTACTTCTCTGGCAGTGCAGTGGTTAAGATTCTGCCTTTCCAATACAGGGGGCATGGGTTTGATCTCTGATCAGCGAACTGAGAGCCCGCATTCTGTGCAGTACAGTCAAAACAAAAAACAGTCAGTCCACTGAGATATGTGAATTTTTTTTTTCTATCAATCTAGTATCATGGGCCAGTGACACTATCTCAGAGAGCTGTAAAACTAATAAATTTTCACAATAATATCCCGATGGTGAAGGGGAAATGAGATTTTCCCAGGGCTCAGGGATGAATAACTGAAAAGAATTAAAAAATAATAATTTAAAAAACACTTAAAATTGGAAGAAAAGATAGATGTAAATCAAACTCCTCCCACTCTCAACCTAGGAAAAATGTTATGTTTATGTGTCCCAGAAAGGAAAATTTCAAAAGAAAAGCTCATATTTTAAAATATATGCAAAGTATTAATTTTAAGGTAATTAAGAAAAGCTATTTTCTATTTGTCAGAAATCAAAGGTATGTGCATTCTGAATAAAAAATTTGCTACTAAGCCCTAAATAGCCTTGAAGTATTAAGCATGCTGTCCATATTATATAGCATTTTGAATTCTAATTGATCCTAAGAAAAAATGTAAAAGTGGAAAACTGGATTTTTAAAAGAAGCTATTTTCCCCACTATGTAACCTCCATTCCTCTAGGTATTTTCATTCAGGAAAAGGAAATATTTTAAAACAAAGAGCAAAGCTAGAAATTGCATCCACTGTCATATTCTAGCTTTCTTTCTGATCATTCATTAATTCAGTCATTCACTCCACAAGGATTCATAGCGCTTCCCTTTTGACTGAGCCACTATGCTCCTGCTGCTGCTGCTAAGTCGCTTCAGTCGTGTCTGACTCTGTGCGACCCCAGAGACAGCAGCCCGCCAGGCTCCCCCATCCCTGGGATTCTCCAGGCAGGGACACTGGAGCGGGTTGCCATTTCCTTCTCCAATACGTGAAAGGGAAAAGTGAAAGTGAAGTCGCTCAGTCGTGTCCAACTCTAAGGGACCCCATGGACTGCAGCCCACCAGGTTCCTCCATCCATGGGATTCTCTAGGCAAGAGTACTGGAGTGGGGTGCCTAGGCACTACAGTGGGAAGTAAAAGATGAGTGAGTTACACAGAGCCCCCACTCAAAGCTGCTCATCTGTTCATAAGAGTGGCACACAGGTAAACAAATAATTATGTTGTATTTGGGAAGGTCAGGACACATTTCTATATTCAAATGGATAACCAATAAAGACCTACTGTATAGCACATGGAACTCTCCTCAGTGATATACGCCAGCCCGGATAGGAGTGGAGTTTAGAGGAAGAATGGATTCATGCATATGTCTTGCTGAGTCCCTTCACTGTTCATCTGAAACTACCACAACATTGTTAATTGGCTATACCCCAACACAAAAAAAAAAGTTTAAAGTTTGAAAAAAAAAATAATCATGCTCTAAGTGCTACATAAAGACACAGCATTATTGAAGCTCTAAATACTGAGTGTCCAACCCAGTGGGACTGAAAACAGTCTTTACAGAGGAGGTGACATTTTAACCTGAGTTTTAAAATACAAGTAAGAGTCGGCCAGGTGGCAGGATGGGAGCTTCATGTATATTTCAGAAAGGATGAAACATCTGATATGATTAAAGCAGAGTATGTCTGGGATGAATGGAGGAGGTGGTGGAGGAAGAAGCAAAGTGGGAGTCAGACTTCCATGGACTCGTATGTCATGCTGAGGTCTTCAGACACTACCACACTCGAAACAGAAAGTCACCATGGACCCCTAAGGAGGAAAGATCTCACTGTTTACAAAGATGTTGAATTTTATTTGCTTGAGTTATTTTTGGCTGCACCGGGTCTTTGTTGCTGTGTGCAGGCTTTCTCTAGTTGCAGTGAGCAGGGCTGCTCTCGCGTTGTGATGTGTGGGCTCCTTGTTGCAGTGGCTTCTCTTGTTGTAGAGCACAGGCTCTGGGATGCGCGGGCTCAGTAGTTGTGGCACTCGAGATTAGTTGCCTGGCAGCACGTGGGATCCTCCTCGACCAGGGATCAAACCTGTGTCTCCTGCATTGGCAGGAGAACTCTTAACTGCTGGACCACCAGGGAAGTCCAAGACTTCACTTTTATTCAAATAATTCATGTGTAGACTTCCCTGGCAGTCCAGCACTTAAGACTTTGCACTTCCAAAGAGGGGGAGATATTGATTCAATCCCTGGTTGGGGAACCAAGATCCCACATGCATGTGGCCAAAAAATTAAAATTAAAAAAAAAAAAGTCAGATGTTGTCACACTGGAAAGAGAGAAGGTTCAGTGAGAATCAGTATTTTATATGGCTACACTCAACGTCCCCCCGACCCAGGCCAAAGCCAGTTTCTGTGCAAGCTGGATCCCATATGTTGCATTTTCCCCTTTTTGTAATCTCTGTCCCACTCACCCCCTTATTTATCTGCTGTTAGTCATTCATTCAATCAATCATTTCATCTTTCAACAAGTATTTATTGAGCCCTTCTAAAATTTCAGGCACCGTGTAGGGGCTGGCGATTAGTAACACATCAGAAGGACAGTGTCTGCACTCTGGCAAAGCTTATAGTCTAGCAGGGCTGACAAATCTGTTTATTTATTTATTTATTTATTTTATTTGGCCGTGCTGGGTCTTAGTTATGGTCCTCAGGATCATCGATCTTCATTGTGGCACACGTGATCTTTAGTTGCTGCATGTGGGATCTAGTTCCCTGACCAGGGATCGAACCCAGGCCCTCTTCACTGGGAGCAGAGTCTCAGCCACAGGACCACCAGGGAAATCCCCTGACAGATCTGGTTAAACATAAGCAATTGCAATGACGTGTAATGAGTAAGATTGTTGGGAAGCAATGGGGGCTTCCCCGAGGAAGTGATGGGTAACTTGTAACCTGAGGATGAGTAAGCTTTAGCCAAAGTGCATGTTTTGGAAGTAGGAGGAGGAAGAGGCAGACAGAACCCAGCAAATGGGAAACAGCCAAATGCAGGAGGAAGCACAGCACCTGAGAGGAAGTGAAAGGCAGATCCATGTCTGGAGTGTGCAAGCAGCTGGAGAGATGGGCAGGCCTCAAACCTCACCATGCACACGCTCGACCACTCTGTGTGGCCCACAGGCACGAGGACCACGCGCACGTGAAGAGGTCTCAAGGAAGATTAGCACTTCCTGTTGCCATAGTCATCCTGTGCTCAGGCAGGAACTCTGACATACATTTGTTGCTCATCTACATTCTTAGAATTGGGAAAGGGAGCACAGAGAAGGACCTTAGGAACTATTCAGAACAGCTTTTCTCAAGGCGTGCCATTTGCACAACAGACTAGGAATCCCTGAAGACGGGGACCGAAACCTGCCTTTTTAAACAGGCATCTCAGGGGATTCTTCAGCAGTCTCACGATGGAAAACCACTTGTTCCCATTTCGAAGTGAGGATATTGAGAACTGAAGAAAATCAGTAATTTCCCTAAAATGGTATCTTTTTTTTACTGACTTTATTTCATTGGAATATAATTGCTTTATGAGGTTGTGTTACTTTCTGCTGTCAATGAAATAAATCAGCTGTGAGTATGCGTGTAGGTCCTCCCTCTAGAGCCTCTTCCTCCACCCCATCAGCAGCACTGACATTTTGGCCTGAGTAGCCCTTTGTTGTTGGGGGGCTGTCCTGTGCATTCTGGGACGTTTAGGAGTGTCCCCAACCATTTCCAGACATGGCCAAATATTGTCTGGAGGACAAAGTCACCCCTGATTGAGAACCACTGTGTAAAGTCACACCAATAATCAGAAGCAAAGGCGCGACAGCACTCAGGAGTCCTAATTCACAGCTCAGCATTGCCCGCGGCCCCCCATATCTGCTGAATCCTCTTTGGCTGTGGGAAGCGGGGGTAGAGGGAGGGGTGGAGGGCTGCGGCAGGTTAGAACAGAGCTCGAGGCTGGCGCAGGCTTCAGCAGTGTTTGTTTGTTTGTTTTGTTTTCCAGGAACTTGAGACATCCCTCCTGGCTTTTTCCATGACTTATTGTGCCGTTAGTCATCCCTATTTCTGATTCTCCACCTGTTTCAACCTTGATCTTCCAGGAGAACTGGCAAGATTCAGCTTGGCAACATCTTGGAAACCCACACAGAAAGGTGCCATCCAAAAAACTTTTTAAACTAAGACTGATTTCAAAGTGGGCCTGTGTAAGAACCAAGAGCCTTGTGTTCTAAATTTAGCCAGCAAGAGGAGTGTGGTGGGGAGCGAGGTAAAAGGAATCAGGAAACGTGGCTGCTGGCTCCAGTCTTTCCAAACTACCTTTGTGGCAAATCTCTTGGGCTTTCTGGTCTAGGAGCAGTTTCTCATCAGATGAAGGGATTAAAATACATTGGTCCAAGGTCACTACATCCAGGCTCGACTCACGCAGCATTTCCTACGCAAGAAGACCTACCTCTGGTCATCAAAAACCCAACTCTATCTTTCCTCCAAAATCCAGCTCCATCATAACTCCCCCCTTTCTTCAGTGATGGTGATGTTGTGGTTATACCAGAGAAGGTCCTTGTTTTTAAGAGATGCACACTGATTATTCAGGAATGTTATCTGCAACTTACTCCCAAACGCTTCTGAAAAATATGTAGTATGTATATTATATGTATGTATATAGAGAGACAGCAAACATATCAAAGCAAGACTAAATGTTGAATCTCACTGAAGGGTATACACTATTCATTTTATAATTCTTTCCCTTTTTCTGCCTGTTTTAAAGTTTTCAAGATCAAATTTTGGAGTGAAAAACAACTCCAATTCTGTCTCCTCCACAAAGCCTTTCCTGAATTCAGAGAGAAATAATTCCTCTGAATTCCCATAGCACTTATGTACTCTATGTGTATCAGTTTCTACCTTGCATTATAGTTATTTAAGTACTCACATAGTGGGTCATAAAACTGCTAACACAACACTCAGCTATGCAGAGAACATTTGTTCTAAAACTGTTCTTTATTTAGTCTACAACTTCTCTGTTCTTCCTCATGAGACTCTATGCTGCTGCAAGCAGTGGAAAAAAATCAAAGTAAATTTTAGTCCATCTTGTTATCTCAGATTGATCATGGAATTGAAACAGTTGCCTTAGATAAGTCAGGAACATTTGGATAAAGGCCAGACCTTAGATCTCCCAACTCTTTTTCTTCCTTTTTTTCCCCAGGATGGCATTTGGGTGCAGGAGAGAAACTAACTGTGTTTGGGAGAAGTCACAGGAAGGGGTCCCAAAGATCAACTTACAAAACTGGCTTGTGACAATATACCTGTATGCAGACATAAACTCTACACTGGCAGTAAGGTCCTTGAGGGACATTTCAGTGTTTCGAGAATCAGTAGGAGGAAGGTGTTTTCTCCGTGTGCCCAGCAGGCCTGGCTCATGCTTTCTACTTACAGGTTTTCCACACTCCCTCTGGCCTGTTGCCTCCACCTCCACAGTGGCCTCTGTTAGCATCACTAGCTGAAACACCACAAAGTGAAAAACAACGATTTGATGTGAATAACAACTAATGTACTGAGTGCCTGATATGGGCCAGGCACCAGGCCAAGCTCCTTACAAGTAATACTTCATTTAATCTTCACAACACTCAGATGAGTTAGTACTCTAATTATCCTAAAATAGGGACAATGATCAGTCTCTTCATTGCCCAATGACTAAGTTAGCCTTTCTTCAAACTCTCTGAGGATTCGATCCTACTGACTATCCTGTTATATTTCAAACTCCCATTTTTTGCTATCTCTTGATTTACCCACCCAACCACCTCTCCTCCAGCTGTATCACCTTCCTTTTTGTCTTCGATAAATGCTGTAGGTTTTCTGACCCACCTTCCTTTTAAAATCACCTTTTGCTTTTCCCTCCAGTCTCTTTCAGACTTCTCCAATAGCTCAGTTGGTAAAGAATTCGCCTGCAATGCAGGAGACTCTGACTTGATTCCTGGTTTGGGAAAATCCCCTGGAGAAGGGAAAGGCTACCCACTCCAGTATTCCAGCCTGTAGAATTCCATGGACTGTATAGTCCTCGGGGTCTCAAAGAGTCGGACACAACTGAATGACTTTCACTTCACTGCCCCTTCAAAATCCATTATCAAGGATCAACTTTCATTCAGTCATTCAATACATTTTAAAGGAGTATCCACTTAGTACTCAAACCTGTTGTCCTTAGCCCTAGAGAAATACTGCTAAGGAAAAGAAAGGCAGGCACAATTTCTACCATTGTGGAATCTGCACTCCTGTGACTGTCTAGGCTTCACTCCTATACAGTTCTTCAAGCAAGAAATAATCTCTCTTGCACCTCCTTTCAAATCTGCATTGTACTACACCACCCACTGAACACTCACCCAATACAGCTTTGTAGAGTGAATCATCCTATTCAGGGACTCGTTTGAGGACAACAATAATGGCATCACTAGCTTTCACTTACGGAAGGTCCCCTATGCCAGGCACTCAGTCTGCTTACACTGTGTCTGGTTTTCTCGCTGACATTGCCAGAAAAGGATGACTTTTCTCTCTTGAGCAATGAAGCCCTTGAGACAGAGTTGATAAGTAAACTGCTCAAGGGTTCATAGGTAGTAAATGACTTTATCAGCGTGAGAAGCCAGGTTCTCTAGTTCAGACGGCTCTCTCCACAACACACCGTGCTGTCTGAACATCTTCGTTGCACCAGGCCTAGAGGTAGGGAGATGTCAGTAAAGAGTGAGGCAAGGTAATGGCCAGGAAAGAACATGATTTTGGAACTAAACAGATTTGTGTTCAATTTCGAGCCATACCACTTACTGATTGTATGACTTTGGGCAGATTCCTGAACCTCTTTGTTCTTTGAGGTCCTTGTTTTAAAATCACCACTGAAATAAATAAATAAAGCCATTGACTGCACAGAGCTGCTACCAGGATTAAATGAATGCTAAATACCTAGAAAATCACCATGTGTGTCATTGGTTCCTCCTCTCCTCCCTTTTTGTTGATGCGGATCCTTTAAAAGTTTGCCTCCCACCTTATTGTTGCTGATGGAAGTTCCTAAGGACATCTACAGAAGGGCCCTTCAGGGACCTGCAAGTGTGTTAAAGAGGCAGATACCAGGCCCTGAGAGATAAAGGCGGTGCCGTGAAGAAGAGATGGAAAACCAATCCAGAAACCAGGCAGTGGGAGGCAGTGTGGTTCCTTTTGTTAGGAGAGCTTTTCCAAAGCAGAGCCCTGGAAGCCTTTGCATGTCAAAAGCATTTTAAATGCTTTCCTCAGGTGCACACATATGGTATTGCTTCTGTGGCAAAGAAAGCATGGTCTTATCAAAATGGAATTGATTTTTTCAAAAGGAATCTCCAGACTTCGTTAATGGAACTTGCAAACAATATCGAAAGCCCACTCTTTTTTCTACAAGCTGGCTACGCACTCTAGGACATAGCACAGCTAATCAACTAAACTTTCATGCTTATTAAATTTTTACTGAGCACTTTGAGAGATCTCATACATCAACCACTTCATTAATCCCTTAAAAAAAAAAAAGCCCTATGAGGAGATTATTATTTTGTATGTTGCAAGTGAACAATCGGAAACTCAGAAAGGTTAAATGTCTTGCACAAAATCACGTAGCCAGAAATTGTTGGTGAGATTTGAACTGATTTGGTCATTTAGTCAATAAATATTTACTGAATGACTACCAAGTGCCAGGTCTATGTTTCTGAAGCTAATGTTCTTTCCACTAATTCTTCCTAGTAAAATAAATATAATAGTGTTCTTATCATTAATAATGTTTTCTCCAAAAGTGAAGCAGTTTGGCCTTATAATCAGGCTGATCATCTTGGCCAAGCAAGTATCGCCACGGCTCAACATTACTTCAAGTGTGCTCTTTTCAAAGCTGGGTGCTTAAAAAGAATGGTCTTCTATAGTCAGAAGTGCCTTTCTCAGACAGGTATATGGAAGTGTCTGCACTTAATGGTTTATAAAACCTTGGGCGGATGATACATTTTAGAATGTTTACTTATTTCAAAGTTGAAAACAAGCTAAGATGATGGACTTCTCTGGTGGTCCAGTGGTTAAGAATCTGCCTGCCAGTGCAGGAGACACAGGTTTGACCCCTGGTCCGGGAAGATCCCACGTGCTTTGGAGCAACTATGCTCACACACCACAACTACTGAAGCCCGGCTGCCATAGAGCCCTTGCTTTGCAACAAGAAAAGCTACAGCAGCGAGAAGCCCTCGAATCGCAATGAAGAGTCATCCCAGCTCAAACTAGAGAAAGCCTGCACACAGCATTGAAGACCCAATTCAGCCGCAAATAAATAAAGAAGCAAAGATTAGTCTATGCCACTCACTAAAAGAGGGAAAATCCAACTGCCCTAGTGCCTTGCATTCATAAAGGGCACATTCTTTTCAGTGTATGATAACATAGATGGTGTCATCTTAGCCTCATATCAATCTTCTGTGAGATCTACAAGGTGATGGTCATTGTATCCATTCCTGAGGAAACTGAAGTTCAAGTTGTAAAGGTTACTGGTGTCTTAGAAATGTTCAAGTTCACATCACTATTTAAAGGCAGAACCAGGATTTGAACTTAGGTTCTCTTCACTCTTTCTGGTATGCAGTCTGCATGAGTCAGGACGCTGCAGTAAGGAATGGACTTCAGATCTCAGGGGCTCACAGTAATATGGCTTGATTTCTTGATCATGTCCCATGTCTCCTGGGGCTTTGGTCTACTTTTTGTTTACAGGTGGATCCAGATGACAGAGCAGCCTCTACCTGGAACACAGGCAGTTATGGGGCAGAGTGAAAAGCAAAAGTAATGGACCTCACACTAGCTCGGAAAACCTCTTATAGAAAGTGGTCGTCAGTCTCAGTTCATTGGCCAAATCAAGTCACATGCACTTATCCCATATAATAGAGCAGAGATGGTTTCTCTTTCCACAGGGTGGGGCCCCAAACAGGAGTAAAAATGTTTCAATTTATGTTAGGATAGTGATAGATACACTCCAGTGTTCTCGCCTGGAGAATCCCAGGGATGGGGGAGCCTGGTGGGCTGCCGTCTATGGGGTCACACAGAGTCAGACATGGCTGAAGTGACTTAGCAGCAGCAGCAGCAGCAGTGATAGATAAAGTCATTTTATCCATCATTTTCTTGTACCATGAAGGTATTCCCTAATCAATGTGGTACCGATTAAGAAACATTTCAGATAGGCTCAGCCAAGCAGTCATCTTATACAATTTAAAAATAAAATAACCAAATAAATTTAATATTTTAAAAAATAAGTTCTAAAATATGCCTATTATACATGAAACCTCCTGCATTTTCAAATAAAGCACTTTAGCTCTGGGAATAAGCTTCCCATTGCTGGCAGGAAAACTGTGTACTAACACTGACGTGATCCTCTGAATGGTCATCAGAGTGTCTATTTGAATGTGCAATGAATAAACATTGACAGAAATCCCCTTTGCCATGTGACTTCAAAACAGATACCAGTCAGTAGGGAACTACCGTTGTGCTGAGTAAGGAACAACAAAAAAAAAAAGGCTCATACACTCTCCCTCCATAGAGCAAAAATCCCCTGCTAAAAATCACCTCTCCAGAAAACGCAGGGCACAAGTGGATTCTCGCATGTGTTTGAGCACACAACCCCACCCCCTGGAAAGTCCTCCTGGCAGAGCCATTTAAACAGAGATCAGAGCAAGACAGAAATAGGACATGAAACAGAGTCCAGGCATTCACAGAATCTTGCCTTTCCTTGAATCAACTGGGGGCTTTAAAAAAAAAAAAAAAAATGAAAAGAATCATTTAGCAAGAGTTTAAAGGAGGCAATTTCTAAGGTTGCCTGGCTTATAATATCCCTGACAGTTCTGACACCCTATGATTGTGTACATTTCTAGGATGAGAAGAAGCAAATCTATTTTCTCATTTAAGTACAAAAAAGAAAGAGGAAAAGGACTGCTTTATGTAATAAAATTTAACAAGGAACAACACTGAAAAAGCATGTTCTAGGAACTATAAAGTTGTCTTGGGTTAGACAATCTGCATACAAAATTCTGTTCCTTAAAATTGCTTTGGCATTGAGTCCAGACTTGATTTGTAGAAGTGACACTTCTCTAATACTTCTTTTGAGAGAAGTGAGGGGAAGGAGGAATGCCCTGACTTAGAACTTTACCTTAGACTTTTTATAAAGGTCACCGAAGGGAAAACTCATAAAGAATCACTGCCCTTTAGTCACTTTCAAGTATGAGATGCCTTGTCCTTGGATAAAGGAGAACTGTTACAGCGTGTTACATTTTAGGTTAAATAATTTAAATGCCATGTCTTTTCTTTCCCCTGTAACTTTATATAGAATTCACGTTGAAATAAACCTAGATTATTAGGAAATATTTCTAAGTACATCTAATTGTGCTTTTCTGAAATGTTTGGATGTAGCTCTTTGATTTTATGGCATAACTCTCACCAGCAAGTCTCCAAAAGGAATATTCACATTTTAATGTAGCTATAAGTAAAATAACCAAAACACCAAAATAGGCTATGTGATGAAAGATGTTAAGGAGGAAAACTATACATTAACTATTTCTTCTCTAACAACCAATCTGAGAGTCTATTGCTTCTCTAGCTGCTTTCTCTAGAAAGAATGAGAGGACAGGAGTTGTGTCGACTCTTTTGAGTCTAACTGGACATGAACAAACTCATTTGATGGCTAATAGAGGTAAGTAGTGAGCTTCCCTGGTGGCTCAGAGGTTAAAGCATCTGCCTCCAATGCAGAGAGGTAAGTAGTGCAAGAACGACATCCATGAAAAAAGAGAGGATGAATTATAGTGTCACAGGGTCAAAAGATTTAAAAGGAAATGGGGTTCTGGGGGCTTAAACATAGCTTTCTTGCTTTTCAAACTAATTCAGATTTCTCTTCAAATCCTTAATCAAATGTTTTACGAGGCCTACAAGTAGTAGTAGAATTCAGTGAAACTATACAGAGAATCAAAAAAATTTTGTATACATATACATACTAATATGTGTATACATATAAACACATATATTTTGAGATATATTATATAGATATGGATATACTATTGGAGAAGGCAATGGCACCCCACTCCAGTACTCTTGCCTGGAAAATCCCATGGACGGAGGAGCCTGGTGGGCTGCAGTCCATGGGGTCGCTAAGAGTCGGACACGACTGAGCGACTTCCCTTTCACTCTTCACTTTCATGCATTGGAGAAGGAAATGGCAACCCACTCCAGTGTTCTTGCCTGGAGAATCCCAGGGATGGGAGAGCCTGATGGGCTTCCATCTATGGGGTCACACAGAGTCGGACACGACTGAAGTGACTTAGTAGTTAGTAGTATGGATATACTATATATGGATATATGGGCTTCTCAGGAGGTACAGTGGTAAAGAATCCATCTGCCAATGCAGGAGATGCAAGAGATACGGGTTCCATCCCTGGGTCGGGAACATTCCCTGAGTGATAACCCACTCCACTATTCTTGCCTGGAAAATCCCATGGACAGAGGACACCACTGAGCACACACACCCACACACACATGGATATATATCTATTCATATACCTATATGGAGATGCACACACACACACAGTACATACTTATACACATAGGGACATAAATACATATATATGTACAGACATACGTATGGTATGTATACACACATACATAATGATTTTCTTCAATTTATGATTGGATTACATCCTGATAAACCCATCATAAGTTGAAAATGTCATAAAAGTCAAAGATGCATTTAACGCACTTAATCTCCCAAACATCACAGTTTAGCCTAACCAACCTTAAACGTGCTCAGAACACTTACATTAGCCTTCAGTTGGCAAAATCATCTAATGCAAAGCATGTTTTGTAATAAGGTGTTGGATATCTCATGTGATTTATTGAGTACTGTACTGAAAGTGAAAAACAGAATGGTTGTGTGGGTCCAGAATGGCTGTAAGGGTATCGATTGTTCACAGCTGTGTTCGCAGAGCTGACTGGGAGCTGCTGTCGCTGCCCAGCATCTCGAGAAAATATCAGACCACATATCACTAACCTAGGAAAAGATCAAAATTCGAAGTACAGATTCTATTGAATGCATATCACTTTTGTACCATCATAAAACCAAACTCTTGTAAGTCAGGACCATTTGTATATGGGTATATATACATGCAAATACATTCATATATGCATTTAACTGGTTATGGCACAGCTATTCAACTGCATTTAAAAACAACTGAACCCCAGTCTTATATGAGCTCCAAAAATAAATGACCAAATTAAAGACAATTGTACAAAAAAATACTTTCAAGAGAATTTAGCACATTATATGTGTTTATATGTACAAACCACCAGTGAAAGTCGACTTTCTTGACTGATGCATTTCTTGATCTAATACAGAAGCTCAGGAAGAAAAGAAAAGATCAGGAAGTTCCCTTGGGGAAGAAAATAGCAACCCACTTCAGTATTCTTGCCTGGAAAATCCCTTGACAGCCTATGGGGTCATAAAAGAGTCGGACACAGCTTATCGACATAACAACAACAAATTTGGTCATATAAGGATTTAAAATATTTTTTTGACAAAAGAAAGTTTCCCTTACCAGATAAATAGACAAAGGATAGGTTCAGAAATATTTGTACCACAGATGACAACAGTTCTTGTTTTGTTTTTACAATTTGACAAAAGCAGACAAACTCATAGGAAAATGAATAAAGAAATTCACAGAGGAATAAACCCACATGGAAAACGAAAACATGCTCACATTAAATCAGTCAGGGAAATGCACGTTAAAATACCAACAATGTATATTTATACCCATCAGACGGGCCAAAAAAAATGAAATGATCAATAACCTCTACTGGTGATGGCTATACGGAAAAATCGCTGCTTATACATAAATTGCTGTTAAAACTTTTTGACAAGCCATTTAGCAGCATACATAAAACAAGCACATATCTATATGTGCCATTCAACTCTGCAATTTCCTCTTGACACGTCCAAGATCATCAGAGCACAGAGGCAAATGTAAGAAGACACTTATACTATTCCCAGCAAGAAAAGGAGAGGGGGACAGGGAGCCCAGGGAATGTTCAGCAGTGAAAACATCGAAATAGATGGCAGCTCGTCCATACCATGGGTTATTACGTAGCCACTCCAGAAAAAAAAAAAAAAGAGTTACAACTGAGTAGTCACTTTGGAGGATTTCTACACACACATCATAAAGGAGGAAAACAATAATAACAGGGTGGTCCAGTGGCTGAGAGTCTGCACTCTCAATGCAGGGGGGCTGGTTTCAATCTCTGGTCAGGGATCTAGAGCCCACATGCCACAACAAAGATCAAAGATCCCGTGTGCCACAGCTAAGACTCAGGGCAGCCAAAGACATATTAAACAATAGCAAGAGAAAGAAATGTGCATTATTCAATGGTCATAAAACAAAAAATAGACAGAGCACCCCCATAAACATGTGTAAGTGTAATATGCATATATGTGATCATATGGGCGAGGGGAAATGTGGAAGCATGCACCAGGTCCCCAGCAACAGTTACATGCCAGAGAGGGGTGGAGAGGGGATGCAGAGGAGAAAAGAGAGGGAAGATGAGGCTAAACATCAAGAATAAAACAAAACTAACTGTACTCAATATATATTTTGTAATAGCCTATAAAGGAAAACAATGTGGAAAAGTATATAATGATTCAGTTATATATAACTGAAACATTTTGTTGTAGACCTGAAATGAACACAACTTTGTGAATCAACTGTATTTCAATAAAAAAAGAAAGAAACAAGACTTCTCTAAGTAATAGATAAATATATGTGTGAAATAATGGATGTATTTATGCAAAACTACATAATGTGTGCATATGAAAAATCATAACCAGAAAAGAAAAACTATTTCAAAAGCAAGATCAAACATGGTAATATAAAACCTAATATTTACTGAGCCCTCACTATTGACAGGCAGTGTCCTAAGCATGTATTGACTTATTAATCCTCACAGCAATGCTACAGTGAAGATATTAATATCTTTATTTTTGACAGGAGAGGAGTCCCACTTAAACTTCTGTAACTTGAGAGCTGAACATTTGAAAAATTCAAATGAAATCATCCATCTCATTTGCTTTTCAGTGATGGCGCTTTGTTTTCTTTAGTGTCTGGATCTAAAAGGTGGAATTCAACCAGTTACCATCCATAAAACTATAGTTGCCCAACAAGTCAAGGTTGGTGTGAGTCATCTAAAGCAAGGGCAACGGCCTTCATCATTAGCCTCTTCCGTCACTTATTGCTCAACAAGGAACCAGTGAGCAATTGTTGCGCGGCGGTGGCCATGACAGCCTCTGAGTGTTTGATAACTTGGGGTGGCTATCAATTCACATCACCTGGAGCACTTTGACCTCTCATTCTGAAATTGGGTGGGAAAACGATCTGGCCTTGCTTTGACAACATTGTTGGACAAGAGTCTGATCATTCCTGAGAAAAGACAGCTTCCAGTGACATAGCCATGTTACCAACTGCTCAGTGGAACTAACAGTAAAAGTGAACAAAGTTGGGGACACAGGCTTCACCTGGCAGCCTGCCACTGGTACTTAACAATTTCTTCACTGGCGTTTTAGAGAGAAGTTAGGGACCCTCGGCTCTTCTTTTGTATCTAGCTTAAGCATTCTTTGACCCTGGTCTTGAGGCAGCATTGCCAAGGACTGGAGCGTGGACAATAATGCTTGATGCTCAAACACACTCCTTCTCTTCCGCCCCCTCCATTCGTCCCCATTCTCTTCCAAAACCCACTGTACGCAATCCCTTACCAAGGCCACGGCATCAAAACAGTGACTGGGATTCAGATAAGGCTGCAGAAAGTCACTAATCAATTTTATCTATCGAGTAAGTAAACACCGTTGAGAAAACCGAGAGCCTTGGTCCACTCTTCTGAATATGGATCCGAAATGAGGTCCTGAACCCGTAAACACACAAATGGAGAAAGTGCTTCTGTGTCTCAGGGCTCCATCTGTCCAAGAGCCAGGACGTTCGATCACACACATGTGTTTTCACAGGCCCCTGGCTTTCTCCTCTCATCCTTCTTTTGGCTGCCTCTCATGCCGTTTCTGGCAAGGAACACATTGGAGAGGTCTGGATAAGTTTCCATCCAGTCACTCCCCTTGGTTAATTATTAACAGCTCCGGCAAAAGTTGCTGGTGGAGCCGCTGGAAACAACTATTTGGAAAGAGCTTTTTTCATTTAACCGTAGAGTTCATTCTTCTGGGGATTTCCAAAATCGTGTGCTTCTTAGCTGAGGTAACACGGGCAAAGGTAAAACATCCAGCTAAGAGATGATGTCAAGTCCCTCTTCTGGGACTAATTAGCTAAGTAATCCCGGCCCGAGGAGGAAAGGTAGCTCACAAGGTGATACATTAGGAATGCAGACCGTGCTCTCTCATTAAAGCCCCGTAACAACCCATCACCTACACTGTTCACCTATTAGTATCTCCATTTACAAAGTTAGAGACACCGACCCAAGGGCCCGAAACTGCGTTAAAGCATACAGCACCATGCATTAATGTACCCGAGTGTCAGTTTCCTCGCCTAAGAAGGCAAGACGGTTGAAGTGGTTGCTCTAATAATAAAGTCCTTCTAACTCTGTAAGCCCAGCAGGCAACGGACAATTTCTCTTTTAAAATGTCCACATACCTTGTTCTTAATTTCCTAGTAAGTTGCGTGGGCAAGTTAACAAAATAGTATCCCAAGCATAAGGATGCTAAAGGAGCCATTCACCCACTAGTCGTCAATAGATCTCAGCCCCTTTTGCTCCTGAAGCTATTGCTTCACCCTTGTTTACATTGCTCAGTTCTGTCAGTTTAGAGCACTTTAAAAAGCAGAACTGGGCTAGCTGGTTTACGTTGGTGGTGAACTTTGTGCCTCAACTGTATCGTAACCCCAGAGTTTACTCAACCCCACCTGGCAGCTCGGCTCCTTGAGATAAAGCAGGTTTTCTCTGGGGGAAACCAGTAGAGGTTTATCTTTTTCCTTTACTGCCGGCAGACAGCTGGTTTGGCATCTAAGAGACGATCACCTACCAGTGGAGGCTAATAAAACATGCGTTGCACACGTACACACAAAACCAAACAGACAACAGAAGAAAAAAAAAAGAAGATAAAAGAAATCTTTTATATCAGAGGAATTGAAACAAATACCTTGTTTGGGTAGCCTTGTTTCAGACCAAAGCAAGGTCTTCTTTTGGGAAACCATACTTTCTGTGTGTGTCTGTCCGTCTGTCCGTCTGCATGCAGACGCATGTGTGTGCTTTAGAATTATGTGAACGCCTGCATGGGATGGAGATGGGGAATTGTGAGTGAAAGAACAGCTAGCAAGAATCTAAAAGCAATTCTTACTTGCTGAAGCACTATGGTTTGGATCAATTCCTCATACTTGAAATGGAAAATTTCATTCCATTCATCTTTTCCAAAACCATACACAGTCGTTCCCTTGGAGAAAGTCACACTGATAGTAACAAAGCCATAAGCAATTTTATTTAGGAGAACATAAACACAACACAGGTGGAAAAGAGCAGGCTTTGCACTATGAGTTGTGATGCTGAGCAACAGGCAACATCCATGCACAGCCCCGAAACTTCTGTATCCAAGTTCAGTACAGACGAAGAAAATGGATTTTTTCACCCCCAGTCAATCCAAGTGTTATGAGCTGAATGGTTCCCTCCCAAAGATGCTGAGGTCCTAACCTCCAATACCTGTGAATGTAACCTTATTTGGAAACATGGGTCTGCAGATGATCACGTTAAGGTGAGGTCATGAGGTGGGGCCCTACTCCAGTATGACTGTGCCCTCGTGAAAGAGGAGAAATGTGGATACAGAGACAAATAGGCACACGGGGAGACAGCTATGTGCTATGAAGGCAGAATTCAGGATGAAGCATGCCTAAGCCCAGGAAGACTATATATGACCGGCAAATCCTCAGAAACCAGGAGGCAGGAAGGGAACAGACTCTCTCACATAGCCTTTGCTGCTGCTGTTGTTTAGTTGCTAAATCATGTCCAACTCTGCGACCCCATGGACTGTGGCCCGCCGGGCTCCTCTGTCCATGGGATTTATTAGGGAAGAATACTGGAGTGATTTGTCATTTCCTTCCCCAGGGGACCTTCCCAACCCGAGGATCAAACCGGCATCTCCTGCTTCGGCAGGCGGATTCTTTACTGAGCCACTGGGGAAGCCCCACTGCCCTTAGAAGAAGTCAACCCTGTCGGCACCTTCACCGTGGACTCTAGTCTCCAGGTCTGTGGTTTAAACCAACCACTTTGTTATGGCAGTCCTAGAAAATACAGACACTTGGATTTTCTCAAGGTCACCTCCTGCAACCACACATCTTTCCTCTCACTCCTTTATTCACATGGCAGCTTCAACGGATAGAGAAATATTTGAGAGGAAATAGGTTTTCCCTCCATCTTCTCCTCCTCCTTGAATCATGCTGCTGGGGCTAAGTCGCTTCAGTCATGTCTGATTCTGTGTGACCCCATAGACGGCAGCCCACCAGGCTCCTCTGTCTCTGGGATTCTCCAGGCAAGAATACTGAGGTAGGTTGCCATTTCTTCTCCGTCTTTGAATCCAGTCTTTCCTAATTTCCAAAGAGGTGTTCATAAGAAACTTCCAATATAACAGTAAGTGGCTAATTCTACCCAAGAGCCAAGTAGGAAGAATGATAAAGAAGAAAAAAAATAAAGAATAACTTTATTTTTTGATTAATTTTATTGGAGTATAGTTGCTCTACAGTGTTGTGTTAGTTTCTGCAAGAATAACTATTGATCTCGGAGCGTTTCTCCCCCAAAGGCTTGCACTAAGGACTTTTATGCCTGATGATCCAGCAGCCTTTGAAGAAGAGGAAAACAGGATTTGGCTCTAAAGGGTCCTTCAATTCAAACCTGGAATCAAATAACCTAATTAGACTCAGATATTCTGTTAGGGATACACACTTCAAGAGTGCAACACTGTTTTTAAGTAACTTATTTGAGCTATACATACATTGAGACAAGTTTGGTTTCTTTGTTGTGTTCCTGTTGTTTCCTCCTAGAGAGTAGTGGAAGGAGCCCGATACTTTGTCTCAGGTTGGATGAAGTAAACTATTGCCTTAAAAAACTAGGCAAAGGACTGGCATTTGGAAGAAGAGAGTGGATTCAAGCAGCTGAGAGGTGAACAGATGGCAGTGCATGCTGGGAGTTCCTGGCAAGGAGTCAATCACTAGGAGAGGTGGTTGAATGAAACACTTTTGTATCCAGGTTGCAGGAGAAACAGGAAGCTGAGACTAGATTTGGCAGCTTCTAATACAAAATTTATTAAAGGGGAATGAATTTGATTATAAACAAATGACAATTTATTTTTCATATCTCTGCTCAATTTCCTCGGAGAAATTTCCTGTTAAGGGTTGAGCCTCTTAAATCACTATTCTAAGAGAGTAAAAGATACAAATATGACATTGAGGTTTCAACTTATCCATATCAATAAGCTTCGAAAAGATGGCAAAATCTATGAAAACTATCCAAACACAAAGATTTGTTCCTTTCCAGCTATGACAAAATCACAGACAAAGTGCCATATAGAATGACATTAATAAAAGTGGGACCTTGGTCTGTCAATGAGAAAACCAGAGGCTCTCCAGTGTTCTAGCAAAAAGGGAGCTGGCACTTTTTGTGGTGTTTCTTCTGCCAGATAACATGTGCAATTGAAAAGCCAGTGTTGCCACGTGGCCTATTCCTCCAAGCATACATCTGAGAGCAGTGCTTTTGAAACCTAGGTGGTTTCAGACACTTCCTGGACCAGTATTGGACCACATTGCCTTCTTGACTGTGAGAGTTAATTCTTTGTGTCAGTTTGGCTGGGCCGTGATGACCAAATGTGCAGTCAAAAATTATTTTGGATTTTTCTGTAAAGGTGTCTTTGAATGAGATGGCCATTTTCAATGATGGGTTTTAAGTGAAACAGACCCTTATAGTGTTGGTGGGCCTCATCTAATCAGGTGAAGGCCCAACTAGAACAAAAGACTGACCCTCCCCAAAAAAGAATAATTTCTGACAACAGGTAGCCTTTGGACCTCATCTGCAACAGTACTCTTCCTTAATCTCTAGCCTGCCAGCCTACTCTGCAGACTTTAGACTGGCTAACCTCCATAACCATGGGAGTCAATTCCTTGAAATAAATCTCTTTCTACATGTATGCACATCCTGTTCATTCTTTTTTCTCTGGAGGACCCTGACTAATACACCCATTTAGGGATTTGTCTCCAGAAACTGTCTAATAAACCTTCTGGCAGGTACCAAAGATAATTTAAGTTCAGTTTGAATAATGCTTCAGGGTTAGCTACTGGTACAATGACACACACACACACTTCAAATAGACAAGATGTTTTAGCAAGGCTTGAAAACATCAGTTCTCTTTTCAAGAGAAAGACAAATATGTCTACTGATTTTCTCCGGGGTCGTCATGTAGCTGCACCCAGGGAGAAAACTTCCACGATGTCTATCTACTTCGTGTTTGTCATCCACCCCTAAATCCCCAGCAGAATGCCTGGCATGAAGCAGCTAATCAATGAAGGGATGGGATTGAATTGGGGGATGGTATACACTGAGTAAATGACCCCCAACTACTCTCCTGATTTTACCAATCACATTCCCAGAAACCAGGCAACTGCAACACACACACACACACACACACACACACACACAATATTTAACGTGTATCGAGCAATCACTGTATAGCCAGACTTCGTTAACAACCAAATACATCATTTTACTTTTTCCTCAAAGTCACTTTATGACTTGCATTATCTCCATCTTACAACTAAAAGACACAGAAAGGCAGAAATTAAGTGACTTGCCAAGGTCTCATATACGCATTTAGTTACACATCCAGTAAGACACAGAGCTGGGATTGGAACCCCAATGAGGGCTTCTCAGGCGGCATTCGTGGTGAAGAACCCGCCTGCCAATTCAGGAGACGTAAGAGATGTGGGTTCTACCCCTGGGTCGGGAAGATCCCCTGGAGGAGGGCACAGCAACCCACTCCAGTATTCCTGCCTGGAGAATCCCATGGAGACAGAAGCCTGGCAGGCTACGGTCCATAGGATCGCAGAGAGGCAGACATGACTGAAGCGACTAAGCAGGCACACGTAATGGTCTAGAAGGTTAGCGATTTTCAGAAGTGCCTAACCTGCTCTGCACCCTGAAGCGCTGGAAGACTGGTGTGGAGGATTAAATTCATGGTAGCAAGAAGAACTAGAACAGCCCCAACGCAGCACTTAGTGCCGGATCAGGCAATCTTCTGGGGCGTGTCCAGGGCACTGTTGCATGTTCAGCAACATCTCCGGCCTCTACTCACTAGATACGTGATAGCTCACGTTATGAGTTAAAATCATCTTCAGGTTTTGCCAGATGTCCGCTGTGGGTGAGGAAGGATCGCACCATCCATTGAGATCATTGACTTAATGGACTCTAGTTCACCATCCCCTGCTGCTGCTGCTGCTAAGTCGCTTCAGTCGTGTCCGACTCTGTGCGACCCCAGAGACGGCAGCCCACCAGGCTCCCCTGTCCCTGGGATTCTCCAGGCAAGAACACTGGAGTGGGTTGCCATTTCCTTCTCCAATGCATGAAAGTGAAAAGTCACTTGTCGTGTCCAACTCTTCGTGACCCCATGGACTGCAGCCCATTAGTCTCCTCCGTCCATGGGATTTTCCAGGCAAGAGTACTAGAGTGGGGTGCCATTGCCTTCTCTGCACCGTCCCCTAATGGAGCATTTTATCTAAACCCAGTGTAATTATGGTATCACTTCACATAATTATTTACACAAGTTCCTCAAACACTTTTATTCAGCATTTCCCTGGGGACTGTGTATGCAGCTGCCCTAAAGAATAGATTTTTTTTCCCCCTAAAGTGGCTAGAGCTAAAAAGGAGAGGTGAACTAGTAAAATGAAGAAGCGGAAATGGGTGAATTTCCATTGACCTCTTTCCATGGTCTTCTTTGTACTTAGTTGAGGCCAGGGCTGCCTGGGGCACTTGTACTTCTCTTGATGTGAAACAACTGACGGGAGGGCCCTCGGCAGTGTCAGAACTTCTCCCACTGTTCCCAGAAGCCCTTTGAGGCTGATGAAACAAGGATGGAAGTCACTGTTGTCTGCTGCTATGATTTTGCATATTCGGTTCCCTCTGCCTGGAATTCCCCCACCTCCACCTCATTCTCATCGCTTGCAATCAGAACTCCCAGGTCTATTTCCTTGGTAAACATTACCATCAGAAATCACCATATTTGTTTATTGGCTTATCTGCTGAACATCCATCTGCCTCACTCCTCACCCACCACTAGGATGTAAGCTTCAAGGATAAGGGACCCATTACTATCTCTAGTTCCTAGAAAAAAAACCAGGGCCAATACATATCAGGTATTCCGTACGTGGATGCTGAATGAAGTAACTAACTCTAGAAGCTACCTTGTACTAGTCAACCTTCTTGTAAGTCTTTTTCTAAACTAGAAACAGTTCAGAAAATGATCTTTATGGGGCAATAATGATCATGAATCAAAAAGAGTCTTAAAAGTTGAGTCATGGAATGTGATATTGTTGTGTGATTAGAGGGCGTGGTTTAGGCATCCCAGTGACTTCAGAAAACACAGATAAACTCTCGCTAATCTGCCAGAGCTTCTGATCCCAATGTGGAACCCTAGTTCCCACATGACTCAGCCACCATGTGCTACCACGGGGCACACACTCCACCCCTGTTGTTCCTTCATGTGTGAACGGCCTTAGAATTTGCCCCGACTGACTCCATGCTCAGCACTTCACTGCTTTGACCTCTCTTCTTTCCCATTCATGAATTCTCTTGGAGAACGGAATATTTCATGTGGGATAAAGAGAAACACATATGTAATAGAAAAACAAACTGTGAAAAGAAAAAAAAATGTTTTAAATCAACCTATTAAATGACTATAGGTTGATTCATCAGCAGGAAACACATGGAAACAATTATCCCCAAATTCAAGTTATGAAACCTGAAACTGTCTTCAATATTTTGTTCAGAATTATGTATTTGGCCTTCAGGAATTCGTGGTAATTGTCTGTTCAGATACCAAGGAAAACATCTAATGGGTTGATTAAAAGACTTATAAATGATCTTCTGCTTTTTTTCTGTGTTAATACTGGAGAAACAAGACACAGACCACCTAAAAGGAGCCTTAAGTTGATGCTTCTGCAGCTGGGAAAATTGAAAACCAAGCTTGTTTTATATTTAAGATCTGTAACAAGGTTAGTAGGGAAGTAGTAGCAGGGAGCAGTTTGCTATTCTGACCTTGGCCTTCCTCGCCTATTCTAGGTATGGCTGCCACTTTGCAGAAGCTCAGGTCAACTCTGGCAGGCAGAGACTAAATGTTACCTCGATACTTTTCTTTCGAGCTTTGATTTCTAGTTTGCTATTCCTCTCCGGGCATAATGACCATAATGATACCATATGGATAGAGTTGACCTAGTTAACCAGTGACTCTACAAACTATCCCCAAAGGTCACACAGAAACTGTAAGCAAAATCTTTTCACCTTAGTTAGCACATCGCCAGAGCAACAGAATTTCAAACCTCTGTGAAACTTCCATGCAGGAATGGTAAAGGAGTAATAGCTTTGTTCTGCAGTTTCCTGGTCAGACAACAGCTATACAGTACTTGTTACATTGGATACTTTCTATGTCTCCCTCTGTCTCTGTTTTTCTCTCTCATAAAATGAGTAACCCTCATCTCTAAGGTCCTTCGGTTCCTTTGCAATCATGAGCTCTGTGCACACAGGCTTTGGGCTCTCTGCTTGAATTCCTCCACCTGGACAGAAAAGCGCAAGAAACTGTCAGCCCATGTTTATAAAGTAAGCCAGCCTATATGAGAGAATAAAAGAAGCTGTAAACTTAGACAAAACAGGATCTATCTGGTAACTCTGCTATGCCAAATATTGTTGATAGTACACTCTTTTACATATAAACATTTTCACTCACCAAAAGTCAAAGGTCTTACCAGATAAGTGAAAATAAGAAAGGGAAAAGTTAAATTTTGGTATAATAAATAACATGGCATAGAAATATTTCCCAGGGGTGAGCTTCAGGGGACTAAGCAGGTGAAGAGACCTAGAAACATGTTTCTGAAGAAATCTAGAAACATGTTTCTGCAGAGGAAGAAACTGGAAAGGAGAGTGCTCAGGTGATAGGTGGAAATGAACACTAAGATTCTCAGCTCCACACAAAACTAGAGAAAATTCTGTGAGTGATCTGTATGCAGACTTTGTGGAGCAAGGAGTAGCCTGCTGAAAGGTGCCTGCCCACTGCACTGCCTGGCGGCTCCCAGGCTATCTAGAATACAGCATGGCACACTAAGGGCATCAGGAAGATATTTATGGAGAGCCCACCATGCTGTAAGCACTGTTCTAAGTTCTTAAGACTCACCCAGGAATAAAACACAGTGGGGAAAAAAATCTGCCTGCATAAAGCAGGTATCCCAATGGGAAGAAATAGACAATCAAAAGCAACGAATAAACAAGACTTGGTAAGTTATATGGAGGACATAGAGGAAAACAGATGCCATGCAAAGAGACTGGGAAGGTTGGGGGCTGTGGTAACATTTTAAGTAGGGTGTTAGGAAAGACCTTGAGGAGACGTGACATCTGAGTCAAGATCTAAATGCATCTGGGGCCTGAACCTAGTGGCGACCTCATGAAGAGGTTGGTATACGCAGCTGACTTATTTCTGAAGCAATTGAAGGCTGGGGGCTATGATTCTGGGGACGTGCTCCCATCCCCATCATCTGGTTAATCTGGTTATCTTCTACTCCTCCCTCAGGGTTCAGCTTAACTATGATTTCCTTGAGGAAGAATTTTTTTTTTTTCTTGTTCAGGTTAGAAACTCTTTCCTCCTATGTCCCCACAGCATTTCTACTTCCCCTATCAAAATACTCATCACACTTCATGAAACAACTTGTTGAATGTGTTTTCTTTCCATGTCATGCTGAAAGGAGTGAAAAGACCTCCCGTCCTGCCCAGCAGTAGGTTATGAAACCCAGCCCGGTGCAGAGCAGACAGCGTTGTACTGGGAATCAGCCCACTTGGGTCCACATCCTGGCTTTATCACTCACCTAGGATGTGCCTTTGGGCAAGTTACCGAACCTGTCTAGGGCCCACTTTTCTCATTCTTCAAATGAGAGAATAGATCTAGCCAGAGCCTGGCAAGTAGCAGATGCTTGATAAACGAGTCACGTCCTCAGGGAACACGTCTATGTTGGCACTTCAATGACAGTGCGTCCCAATGAAATGAAGTTGAATTTTCAACTCAAGTGAACCTGAGTCAGTTGGAATACTGAGTTCATTGTTCCAGAATTACATAAATGGGAATAATCTATTTCAAAAGTGTGTTGAGGATAAAAAGAGAAAGCATAAACAAGGAGCCTAACATTAGTGAGGTACTCAGATGCTGCTTCTGCCATCACCATGACCCACACTTTCAGCTGTTATTATCCTCCCACTGACACTGCCTTGCATGACACTTTATAAACACCTCTTGTCATTTCACCTTTCCTTAGGCCCATGCTCTCCCCGAGAAGATTGTAAACTGTTGTGGGTGAGAGTCTGCATTTATTTCTCAGAGATTCCTATAATGCCTTCACAGAGTCATTCCCAGAGTAGACATTCAATATGAATGGAATAAGTGATAAATAGGGGGAAGAGAGAGGGAAGGGGGACAGGGGAGAGAAAGAGAAAGAGATCTTGTTAAGTCAAGGGTTATATGGAGAATAGAGACCCAGGAATGGTTCATGGAAATCAATGTAAATGACTCATGCAAATGAGCCAGCTGAAATATATTTAGGGCTCCCTTAGGGGGAAAAAATTCCATTTCCATCCCTAGGATAGATATTTATCTGTTCAGAGTCTCTTAAATACATTTCTGCCTGAAGAAAGAGATGGCCTGTCAAGATCCTTTCTTACTCTCTGTCTCTCTCTTTCCTTCTCTCCTTCTTTCTCTTTCTCCTCTTTCTTAAAATCAATTTATCAATAAACTTTGACAGAGATGAGACAACAATATTACCTGAAAGAGGTGCATATTTTCCCTCTTGTACAAATGAGTTATTCCTAGAGATAACACAATTACATTTCAAGATATTACTAACAACAACTAGTTAAATCTGTATTAGATTTAAAAAATATATCACTGCAGATAAACCAAACTGCTATTTCATCCTAAACAGAGTAAATGTGAATCATGCAAAAAAAGGAATGCAGAGCTTCTGGTGAATAGAAAATGCATTACTAAGATCTTATTGCTGCTGCTGCTGCTAAGTCACTTCAGTCGTGTCCAACTCTGTGCGACCCCATAGATGGCAGCCCACCAGGCTCTGTCGTCCCTGGGATTCTCCAGGCAAGAACACTGGAGTGGGTGGCCATTTCCTTCTCCAACGCATGAAAGTGAAAAGTGAAAGTGAAGTAGATCAGTCGTGTCTGACCCTCAGCGACCCCATGGACTGCAATCTTCCAGGCTCCTCCGTCCATCGGATTTTCCAAGCAAGAGTACTGGAGTGGGGTGCCATTGCCTTCTCTGAAGATCTTACTACCTGTTACTAAAAAATGTATTCAGTTCAGTTGCTCAGTCATGTCCGACTCTTTGCGACCCCATGAATTGCAGCACGCCAGGCCTCCCTGTCCATCACCAACTCCCGGAGTTCACTCAAACTCACGTCCATTGAGTCAGTGATGCCATTCAGCCATCCATCCTCTGTCGTCCCCTTCTCCTCCTGCCCCCAATCCCTCCCAGCATTAGAGTCTTTTCCAATGAGTCAACTGTTCACATGAGGCGGCCAAAACTAGGCCTGATCTCCTTTAGAATGAACTGGTTGGATCTCCTTGCAGTTCAAGGGACTCTCAAGAGTCTTCTCCAACACCACAGTTCAAAAGCATTAATTATTTGGTGTTCAGCTTTCTTCACAGTCCAACTCTCACATCCATACCTGACTCCTGGAAAAACCATAGCCTTGACTAGACGGACCTTTGCTGGCAAAGTAATGTCTCTGCTTTTGAATATGCTGTCTAGGTTGGTCATAACTTTCCTTCCAGGAAGTAAGCGTCTTTTAATTTCATGGCTGCAGTCACCATCTGCAGTGATTTTGGAGCCCCCAAAAAACGAAGTCTGACACTGTTTCCCCACCTATTTCCCATGAAGTGATGGGACCAGATGCCATAATCTTAGTTTTCTGAATGTTGAGCTTCAAGCCAACTTTTTCACTCTCCTCTTCCACTTTCATCAAGAGGCTTTTTAGTTCCTCTTCACTTTCTGCCATAAGGGTGGTGTCATCTGCATATCTGAGGTGATTGATATTTCTCCCAGCAATCTTGATTCCAGCTTGTTTCTTCCAGCCCAGCGTTTCTCATGATGTACTCTGCATAGAAGTTAAATAAGCAGGGTGACAATATACAGCCTTGACGTACTCCTTTTCCTATTTGGAACCAGTCTGTTGTTCCATGCCCAGTTCTAACTTTTGCTTCCTGACCTGCATATAGGTTTCTCAAGAGGCAGGTCAGGTGGTCTGGTATGCCCATCTCTCTCAGAATTTTCTGCAGTGTATTGTGATCCACACAGTCAAAGGCTTTGGCATAGTCAAGAAAGCAGAAATACATGTTTTTCTGGAACTCTCTTCCTTTTTCCATGATCCAGCGGATGTTGGCAATTTGATCTCTGGTTCCTCTGCCTTTTTTAAAATCAGCTTGAACATCTGGAAGTTCATGGTTCACGTATGCTGAAGCCTTATTACTAAAACATCACTAGATACCACGATACATCATTCATAGGTTACTATTTGGTAACCGAGTGCTGAGAGATAAGTTCAAACAATATAAGGGAAGGTGGCTCAGCCCATGGGAAAAGATTTCTGTTTCCCAAAATGGGCTCATCAAATTTAAAGCACTAAATTAAAAAATTTACAAACCACCCAATAAAAGCACACATGAAGAAAATCTATGGATCCTCTTACCGACTTCTTAAAAAGTTAAATACAGCAGTGTTTCTCACTCTGAGACCCAAGGGTTCATGAATCACACAAAAGTTTTTAAACTTTTGCATATTTACATTAATTGTATATTTTCCCACTATTTTACAGTTGTAACAACAGGACTGTATTTGCTTTCCCTTGCTGCTGCAACAAATTACCATAAACTTAGTGGATTAAAACAACACAAATTCATCATCTTCTAGTTTGGAAGGTCAGAAGTTTGGCACAGATCTCATTGGGCTAAAGTCAGGATGTCAGCCAGGTTGGGCTCCTTTCTGAGGGCTTTAGGAAAGAGTCCATTTTCTTGCCTTTTCAGCTTTGAGAGGGCATCCACATTCTTTGGCTTGTGGCCTCTTTCGTCCATCTTCAGAGCCAGTACTATAGCATCTTTGTAACCTTGCTGCTGCTACCGCATCTCTTTCTCTAATCATAGCCTGGAAAGATTCTCCAAGTATAAGGAATTCAGGTAATTAGGCTGGGCCCAGCTGGAAATCTCCCTACTTCAAAGTCTTTAAACTTAATGACATTTGCAAAGTCCCTTTGATCATATTTACAGTTTTGGGAGATTAGGGTATGGATGTCTTCTTGGGGGGGGGGGGGGGGGGGGGGGGGAGTGGGGAGGAGAGGCAATATTCTGCCTAACACTAGAATTCTTTTTCATTTATAATTAGCAACTAAAAAACAATTTCTTAGAATAAGATTTTAGCCTCAAAAGTCAGCACTTTTCAACCTGGAGTGGATGGACACACAATCCTGAAAATCTACATTTTTTTTAGATATATTGTAGTTTCAGAAACACATTTAGCTTTTTTCCAGCAGTTCAAGACCTATTGTCTAATCAGAGATTGGATTCCCGTGGGAACCAGTTAACTATATTTAGCTCTACCATCAAAGACTCCATGAGATGGGCATGTCACTTTTCAAGACAGTCCATGTTCAGAAGTACAGACAATCATATACTAGATGTCTTAGCATTTCAACTCAATAATCATTTTCTACTCTTGTGCATATGTATCATCACCACCAGGTTGAAAGAAGAACGCATTAGACACCACTTCCAGAGTACCATGGGGGAAAGATTCATACCAGAGGAGTGTAGAACTGGAGAAACTTACTCCATCTGCTCTCCTGTGATACAAAAGAAACAGCACACCTTTGTTCAACCAACACTAGAAACAGAGCAATTCGCCATGCTGCAAATGACAGGTGTTCTAAAAGGGCAAGAAGGGATTTCCCTGGTAGTCCAGTGGTTAAGAATCTGCCTCCCAATGCAGGGGGTCCAGGTCTGATCCCTAAATGGAGAACTAAGATCCCACATGCCGCAGAGCAGCTAAGCCTGGGCACCGCAGCTAGAGAGCCGGCACACCGCAACCAAAGACCCTGCCTGCCGCACTGAGATCTGACGCAGCCATATATAAGTAAATAAGTATTTACAGAATAAAAAAGGACAAGAAGCCAGCATGTGGTACTACAGATAAATGGGGAGAGGAGGTCAAAGGGGATGGTGGTTTTAACCAGGGGTCCATTGATGAACTTCTGAGGCTCTCTGAACAATATTCTGACTATGTGTGAATTAGGAGCAAGGTCCTACCATTCACAGGATTCTCCGAGATATGTGACTCCCCGAAGGTTGAAAACCACTCTTCTCACACGGAAGAAACAGTAACCTGAGAATTTTGAAAGAGATGACAACCAATCAGTAAAACTGAAAATTGGAATGAATGACTCGGAGGAAGAGAGGGAGGGCGGCAGTCTTATTTATATCTTCCTATGAGTAAACAGTCATCAAAAATTGTTTCTAAAATGAACAGCAAAGGAAATGGAAATCTCACCGAGCTTTTGACATCACCAGCTGCATTTCTCTCTTCCTCCCACCACACTGCATAGCCCAACCCTGTCACCTGGTTCTCCTAGCAACGTGGCATCTGGCCTTTGCCTTCAGTTCTTGGCACTGCTTGGGACAATGGTCTCAAATATGAAGGGACTGCATTTATAAGGCAGTAGAAGCTCAGATGTTCTAAAGACACAATTACAGACACATGGACACATGGCTGTTTGCAAAAGGGGCCATTACTGCACCAAAAAAGTAACATGAAGCTTATTCACAGCTCCCCCAAGATCTCTTTCTGATCAATTTGACCCAAAATAGAAAAAGAACCACTCTGAGATGCACTATTTACAGCCCATTTTTAACAGTACGGTTTATAACCACCACCACCCTCAAAAGAGAATGCAACACCAGCAAAATGCAGTGGGATGCTACCCTAGAAACAGAAAGGCTGTGGGACCCATCTTCTGGAAATATTTATTCACGTTCACCTATGTCTACTGTGTTAAATGCCAAATTCTACAACTGAGTCAGTATACTCTGATCTCTCACTGTGTCTTTTTAATCACTTTCTCTCACATAAATAGTTTGGGTTTCCAAATCTCTGTCGTTTCATTATAAATACAGCTCATTCACATTTTGTTAAAACACTCCATGTTACTTCTTGGATTCCAATTACCCAACAGAAGGTGCATTGAATTTGCCTGGGAAACAAGGACAATGTCTGTTTGTAAAAATTTATGGCATTCCCTCCCTCCCCTCAGAGTGTTTTAGACATCTAAGAAAGTCAAACCCTGAGGGAAAATATAAACAAGCTGCTTGGAATAGACACACAATTACATATCTTATTTGTAAAAAATACAGCCACCATCTTGCCAGGCAGTGCAAAAAGAAAACATTTATCCCCATGTAACTCACACAAACATTTTTTTCTTCATCCTCACCAACGTCTAAATGGTATAAATGATAAATACATCATTTGATGAAATATATCACAGTTGCAAATGTTAAGATTGCAAGTGTAAACTGGTGACATCCTACTGTTATTGATAAGTGAGGCAGTAAATATTAGCAGGATCAATAAGCTTCCCAGAAAATAACAACACAAAAAATTTCTAAGAATAGCAGAGCAAGAGAATATTTTTAAACGGTTGGAAAGTGCATTTAATTTCTTAGAAAGCAAGAGGCGTCACCATATATACATGTATATGATATATGTATCTGTATATACATGCATGTATATATACACATTTCATATAGGATTTTGCACCTGTAAGCACTTCAAAGGTTAAATAAATTTGATTACATAATGTGCCCAGCAGAAAGAATTCAGGATTTGGAATCACATAGATTTGGGTCAGAATTCTGTATTTACTGCTCATTAGCTGTTCAATCCAGGATGAAATATGTTGCCTTTGTGAGCTATATTGCTTTCCTTAAGTATAAATAAGGGAAATGTTGTAAGATTGTTGAGAAGGTTAGTTGTACGTGGCGTGTGGTGGGCACTGGAGAAACAAAATCTGTTAGCATTAATCATTTAATTGCTTAATTCATTCACCAGACACTGAGTTCCTACTCTCTCTCCTTCCCTATGCCTTCAGGGGACCCCAGACATACCTTGGTCTTAGTGTACCAGGTATATATTTCAACTGACCTATTTTTTTTTTCTATTGCTCAATTTAATTTACACTTTGAATATTTGAAAGTTATTAAGAGAGTAAATCCTATCATTTTGCATATGTTGAGTCATTATGCTATACACCTTAAACTTACACAGTATTGTCTGGCAGGTCTATCTCTATATAACTGGAAGAAAATAAAATAAAGTAAAATTAAGTACAAATTTTTTTTTTTTTTTTTACATTTTAAACCTTCCTTCTGCCTCTTGATAGATACTGCTGCTGCTGCTGCTAAGTCGCTTCAGTCATGTCCAACTCTGTGCGACCCCATAGACGCCAGCCCACCAGGCTCCGCCGTCCCTGGGATTCTCCAGGCAAGAACACTGGGTTGCCGTTTCCTTCTCCAATGCATGAAAGTGAAAACCGAAAGTGAAGTCACTCAGTCGTGTCCAACTCTCAGCAACCCCATGGACTGCAGCCCACTAGGCTCCTCCGTCCATGGGATTTTCCAGGCAAGAATACTGGAGTGGGCTGCCATTGCCTTCTAAGCTCAGGCAAATCCAGGTACTTCCTTCATCTTTTCTCTGCGGTTTTGCCCTAACTTAGAAGGTATCATAAAGGAAAGGTAGAAGTTTTCCTTTAATGTAATGAATATATTATCTAAATAAGATGGATACCATGACAGTGAGATAAAGATATATCTCTAGAACCGCCAGGTTTTGCCCCACTTTAGCATTATGGGATTCATTGCAAAAGGCTGTGAGAGCAAAAACAGGGTAAAAGTTTTTGAGTTTCAAAAGGCTAGGCCTGAGGACATAGAGACAGGATGGGGTTAGAGCGAGACTTCCCACACCCTCCCCCCACCCTCCACCCAACTCACCGACTGGTGAATAACATTTCCTCAGCGTGTGGGGAGGAAGAAGAGTCAGAATAAACACAGGAGAACTTACATGCAACCAGGACTGCGAAAAGCGCCCGTGGACAGGGAAAGACCAAACGACAGGGCTCCCACACACAACCGAGAGCTCCCAGAATGCAACAATTTGTGTTTCAGTGTCTCAGGAAGCCTAGGAGGAGCATTCAGGCCCCACCAAAGAAAAGCAAGCGCTAGCTAGGAGAGCCTCCCTGAGTTAACAGAATGGGCTTATGTTTCTGAGAGTGATCCAGAAAGATGCTGGCCTTGGCACCCTAAACTTTCCCATTGCCGGCACAGCCTAGGAACATACATGTCTGAATGCCCAAAAAAAGGGGCACCAAAACAGGGCATTTGCTAAACCTGAGAGGCCTTCAAAGATGGGAGGGAGAGTGATATCATAGCCACCTGTCTGGGCTGATAGCCAAAGAACATTGAGCATCAAGTGGAGGCCACCAAGAAGAGGTGATGGCCAAGACCACACTCCTCAACCTAATGCTTTGGTTTCCATGAGCCATATGAACTCATATGGGTTTAGACACAAGCCTAGAGAAGAGATGGGAGAAGTACACTGCTTTACCATGTATCCAACAAGAGGCAGAGTTCAAAATGTAAATTGGTCAGTAGAAAAAACAAAACAAAAACTGTTAGCTGAAGTGTGTACCTATTGCACTAAGATTAAGGTGTGTCCAAGGTTCCCTGGTTTCAAAGAAAAGAGGCTGAAAAAATTGGAATAGCATAGCTTGACTTTAGCACTGAGGATGGAAAGGAGCTCCCTGTGGGACCCGAAGGCTTTGGGCAGAAGGGAAATCTGAGCAGAGGCACAGTTAGGAAGGGTGACTTGGGGGGACAGCAAGTGATTGTGTGTGACTGGTCTTAGGGGACAAGTTGGGGAGTGGTAGAAGGTCTGGCTGGGAAGGGAAACCTGGGTCCAGCCGTGAAGATTATTATCCAGAAGTTCCGGTCCTTTAGAAGGAACATTCTGGCAGCAGTGCGTTTCTGGCAGAAGTGATTTGGATGGGAGGGCGAAAGGCCTAAAATTAGAGGCCGGCAAGTTCAAACTAGCTCAGATGGAAAATGAAAAGAGAAGTGACTACAGTATAAAGCACAAAAGAATGAGGCTAAAGAAGACACCCTGCCACCTGGGAGGCATAAACACGGAGAAACAAGCAGAAATAGATCTAAACGGCGTTTGGCATACTAATAGGGATCCTGGTTGTGTATCGGATTTTGGTTTTGCTTCTCTTCTGGACTTTCACAATCAGAGTGGGACACAATCACCTGGGCTGATTAATTAAGTGTGTGTGGTAGAGTTTGTTACGCTAGCTCTCACTAGCCACGATCATGTGGAACACCAAAAGCCCATGGTCATATCAGGGATTCTTAGAGACCCTTTATTTTTAGAAAATATTTTAGAGAGAACAAAACTGTAGTGGAACAACTTTGCACAATTATAAATTAGAAGACTGTTTTAGAACCTTCAAATTTGATCAGTTGGTGGCTGTGTGACACTGGGCAGTGACAGTTTCTCTAAGCTTTAGTTTCCTCATCTGTCAAACAGGAAAGATAAGGGAGCCTCTTCTTTAGGGTTCTCATAGAAGTAAATCAGGATAATATGTCTGAACGGTGCCTGACATTTACTAAGTGCTACTGGCTGTTATTCTTCTCAGAATGAGACAATCCATATAAAACACTTAGCGTTCAGCCTGGCACAACACTTGCAATCGTTATAAGCTGGCATCACCATAACTATTAGCTGAAGTCACTCAGTACACCCTCCCCCTTGTCCAGCTAGCAAAAGGCAGCGAGGGAAGAGCAGGGGACTGGGCGTTTGCAGCTACAGCAGCTGTGCTGGGAAAACAGATTCAGTTGCAATTGAGCTGTCCTCCCAGATAAGGCAGGACTTGACACAGCCCAGCTCTGATAATGGAGGGGACCTATCTCCCACGAAAGCCTTTTGGAAACTCAGAGTGAGAAGCATACATCTCCACTCTCCTTCCTTTGTCCTGTTGGAAGGAGAGACTCAGGAATAGGGAGAGGCTGGGAAATCTTAACCTGCTATGTGAATGGTTCTCAACAGGTGGACACTGCACAGTCCTTATGAGAAGCACTGTCAGTCTCCACAGTCAGGCCTCGTCACCATAGCTGCTTTCCTCTTTCCTTCTCCTTTCCTTTCCCGTGGAGCTGAGTGTTAGTCTTTCTAAGATGTGGTGATGACCCCCTTTATCATATCAAAGAATTTCCACAAAAAGTCACCTCAAAAATCCATACAAATGGCATATCTTTAAATTTTTTAATTCTTTATTGTTGGCTGTGCTGGGTCTTTGTTGCTGTGCACAGGCTTCCTCTGTGTGCGGATGGCCAGCTTCTCGTTGTGGTGGCTTCTTTTGCTGCGGACCGCAGGCTCTAGGTGTGCAGGTTTCAGTAGCTGCAACACACAGGCTCCTGGGCTCTAGAGTGTGGGCTTAGTGGCTGTGGCACATGGACTCAGTTGCCCTGCGGCATGTGGGACCTTCCTAGACCAGGGATCGAACCTTTGTTCCGGCATGGGCAGATGGATTCTTTAACCACTGGACCAACACTTGCATTTTTAATAGACTTCATTTTTAGAGCAATTTTAGGGTCCCAGCAAATAGAGTGCAAAGTATAAAGATTTCCCATATACTCCCTGTCCTAACACAGACAGGCACAGCTTCCTCCACTGTCATCTCCCACGACAGTTCCAATCCATGAACCTACACTGATACATCATGATCACTCAAAGCCCACCGTTTACAGTAGGGTTCATTCTTGGTGGTGGACATTCTATGGGTCTGAGCAAATATATAACACCACACCCACCATTTTAGTGGCACACAAAATAGTTTTACTGCCCCCAAATCCTTGGCGCTCAGGACCACACACTCCTCCCTCCTCTCTGATCCTTTTTATCTTGTTGGTGATTTTGCCTTTTCCAGAATGTCGTATAGTTGGAATCATACAGTATGTAGCCTTTTTAGTTTGGCTTCTTTCACTTAGTAATATGCATTTATGTTTCCTCCAAGTCTATTTTAGGACTTGACAGCTCTTTATTTTTTTAGCACTGAATAAATAATATTCTATAGCATCTAGGCATACTACAGGCTATTTATCAATTCACCTACTGAAGGATATCTTGGTTGTTACCAAGTGTTGGTAATTATGAATAAAGCTTCTACAAACATTCTTGTTGAGACTTTTCTATGGACATAATTCTTCAGCTCATTTAGGTAGTTACCAAGGAGTGCCATTGCTGGATCATTTGGTAAGAGTATGTTTACTTTTGTAAGAAATTGCCAAACTGCCTTCCAGAGTGACTAAACCACTTTGTATTCCCATCAGCAATGAATGAGTTCTTGTTTCCATCCTCACCAGCATTTGACGTCAGTGTTCAAGATTCGGGCCTTTCTGATAGGTACGTAGTGACATCTCACTGTTGTTTCGATTTTCAGTTCCCTGATGAATATGGTGTTGAGCATCTTCCATATGCTTATTTACCATTTGTATATCTTCTTTGCTGAGGTATCTATCTGGGTCTTTTTCCACTGTTTGACCAGGTCTTTTTTTATTTTCTTATTGTTGAGTTTTAGGGGTTCTTTGCATATGCTAAATAACAGTCTTTATCAGACATGCCTCTTGCAAATATTTTCTCTGCAGTCTGGTTTCTCTTCTCATCTCTTGATAAAACTTACATTTTTCACATCTATTGCAATTTTTCTTTCCAGTCAGCCTATTGCTATTCCTTTTTCTGTAAGCCATGAAAATAACACACACAAAAAAAGAAATGACAGAAAGGGAGACCACAATAAAAGAAACAACACACTGCAGACGCACTCAGCAAGCACAGAATAGCAACCATCGATCAAACACACATAGTCTAGTTTGCTGGGTCAGCAATACGTGTTCATGCTGTACTGTAATAAATTACTACATACACTTTATTTTAGGAAAATATGTCACAGACAAGTATCATTCTGATGAGTCAATCACATAAAAACCACAATAAGAAGAATATTTTGGATGGGTGGGGAGCGAGTTTGCAGGACCCCACTTCCTTCTGAAGTACTGTCCTTCCAAGTTGAAACAAAGCCTGGCTGCAATAAAGCAAATGGTCTTCATGGACCCCTAAAGACCTCCTGAAACCAGATAGGAATTTATCTTGATTTGGCTAAGGAAGCCAAGAAGGCCATAAATCCCTGAATCTGTCATAGAGGAAGAAGGATATGCTCGGTCTGATATCGTCTTTGTGCACTGTGCTCAAGTGCATGGAAATTTCCAAGAAAATATTCCCAGAGGCAGGTCTCAGGTTACCTAAGTGCATTGTGTATGACACATGGAAATTGTACTCGGAGGTATTTTAGGTGTTGCTCAAATCGTGCAGAAAGCTTGAGGGAGATACTGGTCTCTATGATGCGGTGCCATATGTCAGACACACACATTCACAAATTTAATATAAAATGCTGGGCTCTGATACTTCTTATAGGCAAAACAGCTATGAAGACCTCTTGCTGGAAATACCAACTGTTAGGAGAGTCTAGGTCTCAAGACGCCGCATGGGGGACAGGCACTTCTTTGGCCCATTCTCCCTGCAGTCGAGCACTAAGGAAGGGCTGTGCAATCCTGAAAGTTCAGGAAATGAGTCACAGGGCTTTCCTCTCTTTCGGGGATCTTATGCTCACATTATCATAATGCCACAAAAGCCAATACATATAAGTGCATAGACTCTCCATTCTCAGTTTCAAATATAGAAAGCTGTGTTAAATATGCTCCTGGAGCTGGTCTTTCAACAGAGTTCCTGAACTCCAGGCTGGAAATTCACCCAGCAGAGAATTGTGATATAATACCCTTTCTTTGTCTCTTTCTTTCCATAGCTTATCAAGCAGAGGAACAGTAAATCAGAGTACAAAGTCATCTGGCACTGATCACACCAACTTTTAAGAAACTTGCATTTTAATCCTATCCTCAAAAATTCATGGGATTTCTCTGTTGGTCCAGTGGTTAAGACTCAGCTTTCACTGTAAGGGTCGTGAGTTTGATCCCTGGTTGGGGAACTAAAATCCCACATGCCACATGGTCAAAAAAAAAAAAAAAAAAATTCTTGTTGGCCCTTATGGCAAATATCAACAGCGATAATAAAGACTAAATTTTCTATTTTTACTTTTTTCTTCAACACATTATATTTGTAATATCATATTATAGTAATATAATTTAAGACTTTCAGAAATACACTTAGTATATGAAATACACTTTAGATATGACAAAGTTCATGGGTCTAATCTTTTAATTTTTGAGAAAGAGAAATGAGATATAATAGAGACTAAATTACTTTCCCCAGCAAGCTTGTGACAGATACAGCTCCATTAACGATGTCATTTAAGGAGACTTCCCCAAGAATCCAGTTGTTACAACTCTACCTCCCAATGCAAGCAGTGTGGGTTTGATTCCCCCACCAAGGGGTGCAGCCAAAAATTTAAAAAAAAAAAAAAATCCATTAAATTTTCAAGACAAGGTATAATGGACTCCTTCTCCTTTTGCTCTTCTAAATCCACTCACCGTTCTCTTCGTTCCCCAGTTTTCCCTAGGGAAACCCCCAGACACTCTCCTTTAAAAAATAAAAAAGACACGTTTACTTTTGCAGTCCCTGCCATTCCAGTGGGACAAGTAAAACAAGTATAAAACAATCAGCACACAGCATTTACTCTGATCACAAAAATTGATTCAGAAATCAGCAATGCACCAATCAGAGCAAGAGGCAATATAAGATTTTTGCTGGTGATGCTGACAAAGTCCTTTACTCTTCCCATAGAGTTGAAGTACAAGGACGTAAGAACAGGAGACACAACCCTCCTTACCTCTATAAAAGACCAATCTATGTAAGAATGAAACCATCACCTAGAGAACAGAAAAAGAATGTGTTTTCCCAATCTCTTTATCAAGCCATGCCTGAACTCTTGAGTTTTCAGATAACATGAGTCAATAAATTGCTTTTCTAACTTAGAATTCATCTTTGAACCTTGCATTCTTCCTCCCGAAACACCCTTCCTCCAAATAACCACACAGGTTATTCCTTCAGATCTTTACTTAAATGTCACCAACACAATGAAACATTTCTTGATGATCATATTTAAAACTGCAACCCTCCTCTTCAACATGTCCACTCTCCTTCCTCCCCCACCCCTCACCACCCATGCAGCACTTAACAGCATCTAAAAATTTATAGTTTTTTATTTATTTACTTCACTGTGTGTTTTGCCACTAAAATGCTAGCTCAGCAAAGGCACAGATAGTCACTGTGTTCAATACCAGGCTCTGGAAGAACCCCTGGTACAGAATAGGCATTCCAAAAAAATTGATTGAATTAATTAATTCACCATATTTCACAGTTCAGTCAGTTCAATTCAGTCACTCAGTCGTGTCTGATTCTTTGTGACTTCATGGACTACGGCACACCAGGCTTCCCTGTCCATCACCAACTCCTGCAGTTCACTCAAACTCATGTCCATCACATCAGTGATGCCATCCAACTATCTCATCCTCTGTTGTCCCTTTCTCCTCCCACCTTCAATCTTTCCCAATATCAGAGTCTTTTCCAATGAGTCAGTTCTTTGCACAGGTGGCCAAAGAATTGGAGTTTCAGCTTTAGCATCAGTCCTTCCAAAGAATAGCCAGGATTGATCTCCTTTAGAATGAACTGGTTGGGTCTCCTTGCAGTCCAAGGGACTCTCAAGAGTCTTCTCCAACACCACAGTCCAAAAGCATCAACTCTTCAGCACTTAGCTTTCTTCACAGTCCAACTCTCACATCCATACATGACCACCGGAAAAACCAAAGCTTTGAATAGACGGACTTTGTTGGTAAAGTAATGTCTCTGCTTTTTAATATGCTATCTAGGTTGGTTATAACTTTTCTTCCTAGGAGAAAATGTTTTTAATTTCATAGCTGCAGTCACCATCTGCATTAATCTTGGAGCCCCCCAAAAATAAAGTCTCTCACTGTTTCCATTGTTTCCCCATTTTTTTGCCATAAAGTGATAGGACCGGATGCCATGATCTTAGTTTCCTGAATGTTGACTTTTAAGCCAGCTTTGTCACTCTCCTCTTTCATTTTCATCAGGAGGCTCTTTAGTTCTTCTTCACTTTCTGCCATAAGGGTGGTGTCATCTGCATATCTGAGGTTATTGACATTTCTCCCAGCAATCTTGATTCCAGCTTGTGTTTCTTCCAGCCCAGCGTTTCTCATGATGTACTCTCATGATGCATAGAAGTTAAATAATCAGAGTGACAATGTACAGCCTTGATGTATTCCTTTTCGTATTTGGAACCAGTCTGTTGTTCCTTGTCCAGTTCTAACTGTTGCTTCTTGACATGCACACGGACTTCTCAGGAGACAGGTCAGGTGGTCTGGTATCCCCATCTCTTTCAGAATTTTCCACAGTGTGTTGTGATCCACACAGTCAAAGGCTTTGGCATAGTCAATAGATGTTATTTTTGGAACTCTCTTGCTTTTTTGGTGATCCAACGGATGATGGCAATTTGATCTCTGGTTCCTCTGCCTTTTCTAAAACCAGCTTGAACATCTGGAAGTTCACTGTTCACATATTGCTAAAGCCTGGCTTGGAGAATTTTGAGCATTCTTTGCTAGTGTGTGAGATGAGTGTAATTGTGCAATAGTTTGAGTATTCTTTGGCATTGCCTTTCCTTGGGATTGGAATGAAAACTGACCTTTTCCAGTCCTGTGGCCATGGCTGAGTTTTCCAGATTTGCTGGCATATTGAGTGCAGCACTTTTACAGCATCATCTTTTAGGATTTGAAATAGCTCAATTCCATCACTTCCACTAGTTTTGTTTGTAAGGCCCACTTGATTTCATATTTCAGGATGTCTGGCTTTAGGTGAGTGATCACACGATCATGGTTATCTGGGTCATGATGATCTTCTTTGTATAGTTCTTCTGTGTATTCTTGCCACCTCTTCTTAATATTTTCTGTTTCTGTTAGGTCCAGACCATTTCTGTCCTTTATTGAGCCCATCTTTGCATGAAATGTTCCCTTGGTATCTCTAATTTTCTTGAAGAGTTTTCTAGTCTTTCCCATTCTATTGTTTTCCTCTATTTCTTTGCATTGATTACTGAGGAAGGCTTTCTTATCTCTCCTTGCTATTCTTTGGAACTCTGAATTCAAATGGGTATATCTTTCCTTTTCTGCTTTGCCTTTAGCTTCTCTTCTTTTCTCAACTATTTGTAAGCCCTTGTCAGACAACCATTTTGCCTTTTTGCATTTTTCCTGGGGATGGTCTTGATCCCTGCCTTCCGTAAATGTCATGAACCTCCATCCATAGTTCTTCAGACACTCTGTCTCTTAGATCTAATCCCTTGAATCTATTTGTCACTTCCACTGTATGATCATAAGGGATTTGATTTAGGTCATACCTGAATGGTCTAGCGGTTTTCCCTAGTTTCTTCAATTTAAGTCTGAATTTGGCAATAAGGAGTTCATGACCTGAGCCACAGTCAGCTCCCGGTCTTGTTTTTACTGAGTGTATAGAGTCTCTCCATCTTTGGCTGCAAAGAATATAATCAATCTGATTTCGGTTTTGACCATCTGGTGATGTCCATGTGTAGAGCTGTCTCTTGTGTTGTTGGAAGAGGGTGTTTGCTTGACCAGTGCACTCTCTTGGCAAATCTCTATTAGCCTTTGACCTGCTTCATTCTGTATTCCAAGGCTAAATTTGTCTGTTACTCCAGGTGTTTCTTGACTTCCTACTTTTGCATTCCAGTCCCCTGTAATGAAAAGGACATCTTTTGGGGGGTGTTAGTTCTAAAAAGTCTTGGAAGTCTTCATAGAACTGTTCAGCTTCAGCTTCTTCAGCATTACTGGTTTGGGGCATAGGCTTGGATTGCCGTGATATTGAATGGTTTGCCTTGGAAATGAACAGAGATCATTGTTTTTGTGATTGCATCCAAGTACTGCATTTTGGACTCTTTTGTTGAGCATGATGGCTACTCCATTTCTTCTAAGGGATTCTTGCCCACAGAAGTAGATACAATGGACATCTAAGTTAAATTCACCCATTCCAGTCCATTTTAGTTCACTGATTCCTAAAATGTCAATATTCACTCTTGTCATCTCCTGTTTGACCACTTCTAATTTGCCTTGATTCATAGACCTAACATCCCAGGTTCCTTTGTAATATTGCTCTTTACAGCATTGGACTTTACTTCCATCACCCATCACATCCACAACTGAGTGTTCTTTTTGCTTTGGCTCCATCTCTTCATTCTTTCTGGAGTTATTTCTCCACTCTTCTTCACAGCATATTGGGCACCTAGGGGAGTTTCTCTTTCAGTATCATATCATTTTTGCCTTTTCATACTGTTCATGAGGTTCTCAAGGCAAGAATACTGAAGTGGTTTGTCATTCCCTTCTCCAGGGGACCACGTTTTTGTCAGAACTCTCCACCATGACCCATCCATCTTGGGTGGCCCCACACATCATGGCTCATAGATTCACTGAGTTAGACAAGGCTGTGGTCCATGTGATCAGATTGGTTGGTTTTCGGTGATTGTGATTTTCATTCTGTCTGCCCTCTGATGGAGAAGGATAAGAGGCTTATGGAAGCTTCCTGATGGGAGATATTAACATATTGCCCATGAATAATTTTCATTTTAAGCATTTTTCTGTGGTCCAAATGGGGATAGAAAAGGACCACCACGGCAAACCTGGAGGTAACAAAAGTCTCAGAACCTGAGACTTTGATCAAGTTTGAAGGACAATGATCTCATTGTCCTTCTTTCTGACTTGTAGAATCTGACCCCACCCCCAGCCCCACTGAACAGGTTACCTGAAATCCCAGTGATTGCATCTTTTTCTTTTAGAGCACTGAAATCTATCTTCTCCCTCTCCTGGCCCTTATCTTCCAGGAAAGCCCTCCCTTTATCAAGGAAACAATTAAGAAACACACTAGGTGCTATGATCAAAATTGAGGAATTTGCATCCCAACATCCCTGGAGATTGGAAAATACCTTTTCTGACATTCAGAAAGATATCTCTTAGGAATTTTTCTCACAAAAGCAAAAAAGATAAATGAGTACATTTTCTGTTATTAAAACCTACACACACACACACATACCCTACCTTTCTAACGGTTAAGATAAGAAAAAGACAGAATGCCATACTGAATGAAGAAAGTCAGAGAAGGAGAAATATCCTATTACACCCCTTATATGTGAAATTTAAAAAGAGATGACATAGATGAACTTATAAAACAGAAAGAGAATGAACTATGGTTGCCAGGGGGAAGGAATAGTTAGGCATTTGGGGATGGTCATGTACAAGCTGCTATATTTAAAATGAATATAAGTAAGGACCTACTGTATAGCACATGGAACTCTTCTCACTGTTATGTGGCAGTCTGGATGGGAGAAGGGTTTGGGGGAGAATTGCTTTTTGTTCAGTCACAAAGCCATGTCAGACTCTTTGCAACCCCATGGACTACAGCACACCAGGCTTCCTTGTCCTTCACTATCTCCTGGAGTTTGCTCAGACTCATGTCCATTGAGTCAATGATGCCATCCAACCATCTCATCCTCTGTTGTGCTCTTCTCCTCTTGTCCTCAATCTTTCCCAGCCTCAGAGTCTTTTCCAATGAGTAGGCTCTTCGCATCAAGTGGCCAAAGTATTGGAACTTCAGCTTCAGTGTCATCCTTCCAATGAATATTCAGGGTTGATTTCCTTTAGGATTGACTGGTTTGATCTTACTGTCCATGGGACTCCAGTCTTCTCTAGCACCAGAATTCAAAAGCATCAATTCTTCAGCACTCAGTCTTCTTTATGGTCCAACTCTCACATCCGTACATGACTACTGGAAAAACCATAGCTCTGATTAGATGGATCTTTGTTGACAAAGTGACATCTCTGTTTTTGGATACATGTATATGTTTGGCTGAGTCCCTTCACTGTTCACCTGAAATTATCACAACAGTGTTAACCGGCTATACCCCAATACAAAATAAAAAGTTCAAAAAGAAAAAAAATAGAATGCAACTTTGCAACACACCATTGATATCTACCTCCATGGCAGCTGCAGATTAGAGAATAGCTTTTCTTGTCCCTTCCCATTTTTTTTTACTGTGATTTCAAACTAATGCATAGGCCCCAGGAAAGTCTCCAAACTCTCTGTGGCAATCCAAAACCAATTGTTACATGATTTTCTGAACATTTCTTGATGACTTTTTAAATACATCATCCTATAGTCCAAAATGACATAGTTGGCAAAAGCAGACTGAAGGACAATTCATCTTGCTGTGAGTAGAATTAAGAGCAATAAACCTGCAAAGTAGGGTTTCCATTGTGGCTCAGCTGGTAAAGAATCCGTCTGCAATGCGGGAGACCTGGGTTTGATCCCTGGGTTGAGAAGATCCCCTGGAGAAGGGAAAGGCTACCCACTTCAGTATTTTGACATAGAGAATTCAATGGACTGTGTATAGCTCATGGGGTCACAAAGAGTCGGACATGAGTATGCAACTTTCACTTTCATTTTGGTTAAACTCAAGGACCACCTTTCTTTTGTGAAAACAGACTTAAATAGACAAAGGCCAAATTTTTCCATGAATGTTTAGGTCCTCAGCTAGGGTGAAGTTGACAGGATAAACACAGGTTAGTTAACCATCATTTCCTACCATTTCCTGATTATCATTACCCACTAGAATTTGTTAACAAGATTACAAGTGAGGTATGCAAAAGAAGACCAAATAAAAATGTAAGAAGATATTCTTAACCCACCAGCACCAGGGCATAGGTTTCTACTCGCAGGAATGGATCCCCACCGAACTCATTACATATTCCATTCCACTCTAATCAATATCCTTACACATCTGTGAATTGACTCCTAAGATCGAGGTATAAGTGGAGGACACTGGATCAGACAGGCTTCTGACCCTAACTCGATGTCATTAGAAGCGTGACATAATACTCAGAACATTTCAGATGGAACCAATGTTTCAACATTTGCAAACCTTTATGGCTCATTCCCTTGAACAAAACCTTGTGTTAGTGTTCTTCCTTAAACACAAACTTGATCATTCTTCCGTCTTCCTAGCAGGGTCTTTGGTGGAGATAAGACAGATAACTATTCTCTAGAAACTACCGCCTACTGGAGAAGAGGTTAAGTGTGGTGGGATTAGAGAGAAAGAGATGAATTCTGGGACTTCCCTGGCAGTCCAGTGGTTAAGACCTTCTGCTGCAGAGGGCAAGGGTTCCATCTCTGGTTGGGGAACTAAGATCCCACATGCTGTGCCATCAAAAAAAATTTTTTATTTTTTCCTTAGATGAGAGATGAATTCTAAATGAGGGCTCTCAGATTGTTTCTGAGATGGCTTAAGCAGCAGGCCAAGACTTGTGTAGACAGTGTCAGATTTATCCACTAAGAATTTAGTGTGTACTCCTGTGCAGGGTATAAGGGGTAATTCAGTGGTTAGCAGAGTCGTCCAGATCTCTTCATCCAGAGTTTAAAGTAACATGAGGGGGCCAGTTCTTAATCAAATAATCCCATGAATATGTGTATAATAGTGTGTACTTTTTAATACCAGAGCTATGATCTGACCTAGATCTATTTCATCTGACCTAGATTAAGAACGGGAATCAGGGAAGGCTCTCTGAGAAGGAATCATGGAAGGCTGTCCTGTGAAGTGATTTTGGAGTGAGATCTGGAGAATGAATGACAGTTAAACAACCAAGTGCAGCTGGCGACCAGCCAGGGAGGACACAGCTGGCCAAGTCTACAGTGGGAGAGGCCTTGGAGGCAATTAGCTGAAAAGAGCTCACAGAGATGGAACACAGATCAGCAGTGGAGATGGTCGGGTTTGTCCCCAGAAAGGCAGTACACTGTTGTTTTGCCACTAAGTTGTGTCCGAGTCTTTTGCAATCTCATGCACTGTAGCCTGCCAGGCTCCTCTGTCCATGGGATTTCCCAGGTAAGAATACTGGACTGGTTTGCAATTTTTGACTCCAGGGGATCTTCCTGACCCAGGGATCAAACCTCTTTTTCCTGCATGGTAGGTGGATTCTTTTCCACTGAGCCACCAGGGAAGCCCCAACAGTACCCTACCCAGGCTAGAGAGAAATGTGCATGGCAGGAGACAGAATAAAACTGGAAACAATAATTGGGGTCCTTCACGTTGTAGAAGAATATGCAAAGCAGGTTGGAGGGTTTGAACTGCATTCTAGAGGCAACAAGAAATCACAGGCATAGAGGGATGGGTTCATACTTGTTTAAGGGTGGTTGTTCTAGAAGCAATATTAAAGCAGATTTTGGTGAAATGAGAGGGAGGAGAGAAGGAAGGGATAATGATTGGGGGAAATATGAGCAGGCAAGAGAAACAAAGCAATGTCTTGAACTAGGGCAGTGGGACTCATAAGAATGGAACAGGTGTAGAGATACTGTAATGTAGAATTGGCATCTTCTGTGGATGTGAAGGCAGGTGGGGAAGAGAGGGGGATCATAACAACTGTTGTCCTCCTTCAACACTGTGAGGAGGACACAATCAGAATTTGGGAATAAGAAGAGTCAAAGGCTTGGCAGTGTCAGATTCATTTCAGATATGCCATAGTGACATCTGGGGCAGACAAACAGCTAATTGTGATAAGCTGGCTCTTTTCAAAAGTTGTATTTGGAAATAAAAGAACACAGGTCAGTCAACCAACAATATTTTCTGGGTACCTACTATATACCAGGGAGTGTATTTCATACACTGAATAGAACTAAGAATTGAACTAATTTCTGCCTTCATGGAATATGACTTGTATATGAAGGGGGTTTTGCAAAAAAGCAAACGGAAAAAAAAAAACAACCCACAGAAACCCAAAGGTCACATGATGAACCCCCTAATAAACCATAAACAAGCGACATATAAGTGAAACAACAGTTCAAAGACCTGTCCGTTATCTAGTATCACATCTGTGAAGTATAGCCCTGTGAAGGTTAAGGCTCTCCTCTTAAGAGAGACATTAGAATGCAAATTCAAGTCACCAGCTCTCATCAAAGGGGAGGTAGACTTCAAAAGCTACTTGTGAATTTCATCCAAGAATTTAGAGGACACAGCAAAGGACAGGATAAATAATAGATTCTTATTCTTTGGAAAGGAGAAAGAAGAGAGGGAAATCCCACTAGCAAGGACACTTAAACATCTTAGCCCCTCATCAATGCTCAGAGGACATACTGAATTTCAGGGAAAAAAATAAACCTTTGCCACTTTTACTTCCAAGTAGATGCCAAAAGTATCTCATATTCAAGATCCTAGGGCTCTCAGGCATTATCATTTTTGGAAATAAACAGATACTGGACAAAATATAATATAGTACCAAAAATTATCTTCAAATGAAATGAAAAAACAAAGGATCATTAAAGGCTCAAAATGTGAAAACAAGCCTGGGGAACTATACTCAAAACTTTGTAATAACCTATAAGGGAAAAGAATCAAAAAAGAATAGCTGTATATGGATAACTAAATCACTTCACTGTGCATTTGAAACTAACACACTGTAAATCAACTATACTCCAATAAATAAATAATATATATAAAAAAGAAATATATAGGCTTCCCTGGTGGCTCAGAGGTTAAAGCGTCTGCCTCCAATGCGGGAGACCCGGGTTCGATCCCTGGGTTGGGAAGATACTCTGGAGAAGGAAATGGCAATCCACTCCAGTATTCTTGCCTGGAGAATCCCATGGACTGAGAAGCCTAGTAGGTTACAGTCCACAGGGTCGCAAAGAGTCGGACACGACTGAGCACTTCACCTCACCTCATAAAAAAGAAAACAAGTTTGTAATTAAAAGTAGAATAAATATATTTGATTAATTTAAGAGCTAAAAACCAAACATATATACACACACTTATATCTACATATATATATATCTCTATGAAGTGAAGTGAAGTGAAGTCGCTCAGTCGTGTCCGACTCTTTGTGACCCCATGGACTGCAGCCTCCCAGCCTCCTCCGTCCATGGGATTTTCCAGGCAAGAGTACTGGAGTGGGTTGCCATTTCCTCCTCCAGGGGATCTTCCTGACTCAGGGATTGAACCCGGGTCTCTTGCATTGCAGGTGGACACTTTACCCTCTAAGCCACTAGGGAAGCCCATATATCTCTATATGCAGAGGTAAAGATATATAAAGATTAGATGTGTCTGCTCAGTTCTGTCTGACTCTTTGCAACCCCATAGATTGTGCCCTGCTCTGTCTGTGGAATTTTCCAGGCAAGAATACTGGAGTGGGTTGTCATTTGCTGCTCCAGAGGATCTTCCTGACTCGGGGGTCAAACCTGAGTCTCCTGCATTAGTAAGGGGATTCTTTACCATTGAGCCACTTGGGAAGCCCAAAGATTAAACAGATCTAAATACATATAAAATTAATCCAAGTAGGAAATTAAAGCTAAAATATCTATATCATGCAGCTTGTCAAGGGATTCCCTAGTGGCTCAGAGGTGAAGAATCCACCTGCCAAGCAGAAGATGCAGGTTCAATCCCTGGGTCGGGAAGAGCCCCTGGAGAAGGAAACAATGCACTCCAGGAGGAGGAGCCTGGTGGGCCCCAGTCCATAGGGTCACGAAAGAGTCAGTGCGACTTACTGCCTAAACAACAACATGCAGCTTGTCAACGAGCTTATTGACAGCAATATTAATCTGGCTTATTTAGAACCTTCCCTGGTGGTCCAGTGGTTAAGAATTCACCTTGCAATGCAGGAGACACAGGTTCAATTCCTGGTGAGGGAACTAAGATCTCCCATGTTACAGAGCAACTAAGCCCACACACCACAATGCTGACCCCACATGACACATCCAAAGAGGCAATGCACCACAGCGAAAGATCCTGCAGGATACACCAAGATCCCAAGAGCTGCAACCAAGACCTGACAGAGCCAGCTAGATGCATTAAAAGAAAAAAAAAATCTGGTCTATTTAATTAACTGATGCTAAAGTTCCTTAGAAGAATAAAAGTGAGACAGCAGCTAAGAACATGTTGAAAAATAATTCTATTAGAGGTGCAGAGGAAGCTTACTCACTAGTTATCAATAGTACTTTTAATCTACAATAATTAAAATAGTGCAGATTAGGCAAGCAGACTGATGAAATTAAAGAGTTCAGATCTAGCCCCAGGTATGGGATTTCAGTGAATGCAAAAATTTCATTTCAAAGCAGTTCTAAAGACTGACCAGTGCCTACATAAATGGTGTCAGAAAAGTAAGAAACTCATTTAGAAAAATAAAGGATGATCTCCACAAAAAGGAGCATCTTAATGCCATTGATATGACCACAAGAGCCTTTTCACTCTGGTTTTATCAATAGACATGTTTTGTTTTGTTTTTTAAATAATGATTTGAGGGCTTCCCTGGTGGCTCAGTGGTGAAGAATTCGCCTGCCGGTGAAAGGGACACAGGTTTGACCCTGGTGTGTGAAGATCCCACATGTTACGGAGCAGCTAAGCCTGTGCACCACAGCTATTGAGCTCTAGAGCACCACAACTGTGCTCTAGAGCCTGGAACTATTGAGCCCACGTGGTTCAACCTCTGAAGTCTGCATGCCCTAGAGCCCGTGCTCCGCGGCAAGAGAAGGCACCACAATGTGAAGCCTGCGGACTGCAGTGAAGACCAGCCCCTGCTCACCACAAATAGAGAAAAGCCTTCAATGCACCAAGGCCCAGCAAAGCCAAAAATAAATATATAAATAAATAATTTTTTAAATTAAATAATGATTTTACCAACACTGAATGAATTTCCCTTGGAAAATTTTCTGGAATCAAACAATTTTAATTTTCCTTGATGAATCTGCTATACAACATATTAAAACATTTCTCTAATTATCATCATTTCCATTTTTCTTATCAGAAATGATTTTCATTGAGACCAAAAATTTATGTCATGTGAATCTTATAAATGGCTTATTTACAACATTGCTTTATCTTTACCAGATCTTACTAATTAAAACTTCTGCCACTCTTAGCTTTTCTCTATGACCATTGTTTCTATCAAGTCCAATTTTCCCCAAGTCAAATAACTGCATATATAAATTTGTCAAGAAGATTTATTCTTCTGGAAGCAACTAGTTAGTAACTGATTTTACCATGTGCACTTATAACTGTCAGCTTTAATTTGTGTTGATTACAAAATGGTGGGATCGAAACATCCTACATCAGATTCCTACTTCACAATTTACACACTTATTAAATAAATTCCAGGTGGGTCAGAAATTTACAATAGCACAAATAACAAAGGAAAACACAACTGACTATATATACATAATATAACCTTGGAGTAAAGAGAGTTTCTATGCATAACTCAAAAATCTGAAGCCATAAAGGAAGTCTGATTCCCTTTCCCTTCCCAGATGAGCTATAACGCTAGCAGTTTTCAAATGTTCCAGGGAGGGTGATTGAGGGGCCTAAGAGTTAGGGTGGGAGGCGGGAGGGGGTGGGAGTGAGGGACTGATTAATAACAGGTGTAGGTGGGGACAAGGGACATTCAAAGGCGCTGTGGAAACTGTATGTAGGATTGGAGTTTTAAAATGATTTTCAAATATTGTTTACCATTCCAAATGCAATACTTTATCACAATTGAAAGTTTAAAACAATTCAACAAGTTTAGCATAAACTAAAAGTACCCATCCCCCCAAACCCATGTACAGAGATACTTACTGTTGCTAATTCTATGAGAATCATTACAGGTCTCTTTTTCAGTTTTTTCCAGCTTTTTACTTATTGTCCTTGGAAACTAGAAGTCCAGGTTTGTTTGGTTTGTAACGCAAATACAACAGTCTCAGATATTCTGTCTCTCTCACACATAATTTTTTTATGAAATCATAGTATCAAAGTTGATCCATTTAGTTTCATGGGTTTAGATACTATTTGTACACATCTGAGCACACTTCAAAAAGAAGTGGAAGGAAGGAAGGAATTAAGACACTCATCAGTAAGTGGCAATTGTTACCAAATAGTATTTTAAAGACCTTTTCCCTTTTTTTCCTTTTAAAAGCTTTTTTTCCTCTTTTATATAAAAGAAATACATGTTCCCCTTTAAGAAACACAGAAAAGCACAAGAAAGAAATAGCCATCCATAATCTACCATATAGAGCCAACTGCTATATCTTTTCATGAAGAAAGATTCTATGTATTATACATAGAACAGCTGTGTCCCACAATCTTGCAAAGCCAGGGTTCAAGAAGGTCCCAGCGTTGTAAGATAAAAGTGGAGTAGGTAGGAAGTTACAGACCACATGCCCAGAACCCTCTGACAAACAGGATGAGGAGGAAACAAAAACACGGTCAGTGACTTTTTCTGAAGACGCTTTTGAAACTAAGACAGGCAGAGCTCCGAGCAGAAACAGACACTAGTGATGAGATGGGCAGATCCATTTCTGTTGGCTCAGATAAGCTTCCAGCCTTGAGCTGCGAACCCAAGGTTGTAGATTGGCAGAAGGCGTCTGCAAAGCGTAAATGCCACAAGAAGAAGCTTTATCATCAGATTCCCCCCACACCAACTTTCCCCCACAGATTTCCACTTCAGCTGAACAGACACCCTGGGGACATTTCAGACCTGAAGTATTGGTTTAAAGGCCACATAGTTTGACAGCAGAGAAACAAGAGTACAGAAAGGAAGCTTTAGCAAGAGCTTCAAAAACTGGTTCCATTTGAAGCTAGAAAGGAAGGAAAGTGTCTCAACTGGTGACACTAACAACCTTTGCAGATAAAGGTGATGCAAACACTGGGATTCTGGAGAACTTTTCACCCAGCTAAACTTACTCTCAGACTTAAGAAAGGATCGGAAAGGTGTATTAAGCAACCCCTCTGTGGCTCTGCAGAAAGCTTAAGGCAGGAGTCCAATTTTTTCTTAAAGGGTCAGATAGTAAATATGTTAGGCTTGGCGGCCCATTCTAGTGTCTCTGAAGCAACTGCTCAGCCTTGCAGCTGTGGTGAAAAGCGCCCACAGCCCATACACACAGTGAGTGAGAAGTGTGGCAGGGTGCCAATCAAACTTTACTTCCCGACATGAACATTTGAATTTCATAGAATGATCTTGTGCCACCAAATATTATTCCTCTTTTCCCAATCCTTTAAAAATATAAAAACTCTTTTTAGCTCTCTGAGCTGTACAAAAACAGGTGGCCAGCTGGAGCTGGTTCCACGGCTGGCCTGTCATTTCCTGACCTTTGGTCTAAAAGGAGAGTTTCTGCCCTGAGTTTATGTTCTAACAACATAGATAAGAGCACAGACTGGGGAATCAGGAGGCATTTGAAATAGGTTTCTGTTTAGCTGGGGAAGTCTGGGTGGTAGAAGAAATTTTGGTAGCCAGCAAATGAGTGGAGGGTGGGATGTGGCTGTGGGACCAAGGGTTCAGGAGGATTTCCCAACGGGGCTGCTACCCACCCGAGGGGTACCTCCGTGGAGCTGGCCTGTAGCATCAGGGGAGAGAGGGGTGAGCAAATGCCTCCCTGCCCAATTATGCATGCTCTACTTTCCCAGTGAATCAGGCCAGTGAAAAGACTAGCGGCAGCAGAGTCAAATTTAATTCAAAAGACTTTTTCTTTTCTTTTTTCTTTCTTTCTTTCTTTTTTTTTTTTTTGCATAAAGATGAGGCCCAACTTTGTAGAGAAACAAAAACTAACATTCTCAGGTCACCTCCACTTCGGTCCAACTTTGTTTACCTGTGTGCACTAGGCTCTTATGCAAATTCCAGCAGCTGCTTCAAAATCAGCCTGAGCTTGGCCTTGATGGATTTATTTCTCATTTGCTGCCGGCACAGACCACATCTATTGAAGGGAGAAAAATACCAGCCACTCCACAGCCACTCGCCCAGGAGTCCCGGGCCTGCCTGGCAATGAGCCTCTTCACTCCTTGTCCAGCCCCGGCCTGCGTTACCTTGCCATTGAATAGTCTGGAGGAAGAGTTCAATGCAGGGTTTGCACTTTCCCAGCCATTAGCCAGCTGCCAACGCATTTCATTATCTTAGGAGTGTTTTGTACATCAAAGCGTGTCCCAAACAGTGTGATCAAGTGGAAGTAACAGTGCCTGGTCAACATTATAACTTGCAGCATTTTTTTTTTTTCATGGATATAATGCCATCTGGCACCCAGGAACAGCCAAGGCCAGTGGTGAAAAAAAACCCTGCCGCCTTGTTTTGCCTCTTGGTGTAACAGTTAATCCTAACAAAGGCCAAGGCCTTAGAGTAACTGCCCTGTTGCTATCTTGCATATTGATTGTCTTACACAGGGCAAGCCGCCCCGAACCTGTAAAATCCAGGAGATCTGGGGAAAGAATGTTGTGTTTTTGTTTAGCAAACACACACAAACACGTACACACAAGGAAGAGACCAGGATTTAGAGATGTTCTCCTTTCCAAGCTACAAGACCGTCTGAGAAAACAAAGTACCTGGTCTTGAGGAGGAGTAGTAGTAGTAAAGTCACTCAGTCGTGTCCGACTCTTTGTGACCCCATGGACTGCAGCCCACCAGGCTCCTCAGTCCATGAGATTCTCCAAGCAAGAATACTGGAGTGGGTTGCCATTTCCAACTCCCTATTAATAGTAAGAGTTTAGTATCTTCTGCACCTACCCTGCTTTCGATAATTTTGAAAAATCCCTCCCACCTTGGATTTGATATCACAAACCACCTACCCTCTCTCATATCAGAGATTCCTAAACTGATTTCCGGTAACAAGCTTCTCCATGAGACTTCCATTGCTCTCTTAAAATTAAAAAGAGAAAGACTTTTCTGAAGTCACAACTCGAAAAGGTTCTGAATAAAACTCATCTGTAGCACACACAAAATCCCGCCACCTCAGAAGTGGATTTTCAATTGACAAATTAGGAAAGAAAAGCCCAGAGCTCAGTGCTTTCATTTTGACATCAATCTTCAAAACATAAAAGAACAAGACACAAATGGACAATCTCCTTCTCTGCTGAAATGAGGACAAATGATTGAGTTTATGGTTTTGTGTCCCCCCAACTCCCACCGGAAAATCTCAGATGCAGTGGCCTCAATGCACTGTGACTGTTTATAAACTCTTCAATGCTTTTTCCACTCATTATACAAAACCCTCCCTCTTCCACCCTTACAAATATCCCCCATCCCTGCTTCCATCTCTGCAGGAGGGAAAGCCTGAAGTATCAAGTAGGATTTGTCCTTCTTTGGGTTAAGTTCACATCAAGGGATGGTTTTGCAATCCGCATAAGCAATTATGTAAGCTTTCCCAAAGCATGGCAATTTTCTAGGGCAGTTGTTGCCTATACCTAGAATTCGTGCATGCATGAGTGCGTGTGCATGCTGAGTCGCTTCAGTCGTGTCCGACTCTTGTGCAACCCCATGGACTGTAGCCCACCAGGCTCCTCTGTCCATGGGATTCTCCAGGCAAGAATACTGGAGTGGGTCGCCATTTCCTTCTCCAGGGGATCTTCCCGACCCAGGTATTGAACCCACATCTCCAGCGTCTCCTGTATTACAGGTGGATTCTTTACTCACTGAGCCACCCAGGGAAACCCTAGAATCCAGATGATTTTAAACAGGAGATATCACCCAATAACCAACCTGTGGTTTGAAATTTTCTCCGAAAAGCCAGTGTGATCTACCTTTTCCCACTGTGTCTCCTTTTACTGTCATAAACTGTAGTAGAATTACAGCACACTTAAGCGACCAGGTTGCTACTTTAGGCTGCTACGGAACAACGCAGAGAAATGAAGCCCCTAGCAGCCAGTATTAAGAACTACTTTTTCCAAAAGAAGAAAAAACTAAACTTTCCTGACTTTTAATATCTTCAATACAGTGACTGTTTTCCTCACTTCTTTTCTTACCCCAAGAATCTGTGGGAAAGAAAGAAAATGAGCCAGAAAGGAAAGTAATTGAAATCTTTGCCGAAATAAGAGAAAAAAAAAAAAAGTACACTAGGGATGTCCCTGGTGGTCCATGGTTAGGAATCCACCTTGCAATGCAAGGGACAAGGGTTTGATCCCTGGTCAGAGAATTAAGATCCCACCTGCTGTGGGGCAGCTAAGCCTGTGTGACCTAACTACTGGACCCACGTTCTAAAGCCCGCGCTCCACAGCAAGAGAAGCCACAACAATGAGGAGCCTGAGCACCACAACGAGAGAGCAGCCTCTGCTCAGCGCAACCCGAGAAAAGCCCAACATGGCCAAACACAAATAAACAAAAGCATGAAGAAGAAGGGATTCCTGCTCTCAAGGAACTCAAAACCTAATAGTGGAGACAGGCATACACAAACGGGGATTTGCAACAGAGGGTGGCAGGTACTGAAACAGGGGGTGGTGCAGCGGTGGCAAAATGAAAAAATTGATCGGTTCTACCAGAAAAGGTCTTCATGGTTCTAGCTTGACACTAATGTTAAAATAGTGACCCACTGTTTTGTTGAAGTCAAATATCCTTTTGTCCTCAGTTATCCTCGAAAGAGAATCTATTACTTGTGACTGGTCTTAAATTCCACTTTAGATGAAAATCTATCTGTTTTGTGTTTCCTCTGATTATTCTCAGTTTGTTGGTGCATAATTTTAAAGAAGTGGAGCTCTGTGTTTCCCCATTTAGACTGTTCTAAAGTGACGTGCTCTGCAGGATTTGGCTGACATGCCAAGCAGCTGAAATTTGGGAAGGACTGGGCAATAAGAGACTGGTGCAGATGAGAAAATTGCACATCATTTTGTTCCTCTCGTTTTGTAAAACTCTTAAACCCACAATTGTTAGGGATTAAAAAGAACTTTACGTGAATTCCTGCTTATGGAAGGTTGGTTTTTTTCTTCTTCTTAAAAATTTTTAATCTAAGTCCAAAATTTTAAATTTCTAAATGGACAGTTCCATCATAATTTCTCTGTAGAATTAATTACAGTATTAAGGGGCTGTCCATTAATATCTTCCTAAAAGTACTTTGAGAGCCTCAAAAGTTCATTTCTAATTTTTCCCATAACCAGGTAAGAATTCATGTGGAAAGTTAGTGACTGTCTTGAGTTGGTACTTAAGACCCTGATTTTGTGCAAATGCAGCGAGTGGGGAGGAGAATATTGCATTATAGCACTTACTTTGAGTCTGGCTTGATAGGCAAGTACAGAAGACAAACTCTTCATCTGCTTTAAACCCCATGTATCTTCTAGAATCTCTAATTCAGCACCTATCAATCTCAACCTAGGCAAAATCAGCAAGACAGAATAATACTCTTATATGATAGCATTGCCTTTTTGTTTTCTCTCTCTCTAAATGACTTTTAAAAAGAAAAACAAAACTCAAACTGCAGTTAGGGATGATAACTTCACAAAGATCTTCCTTTTCCCCATTTCCCTCTTCTCTCTCTCCTTGTCTTTGCCTCTTTCCCTCTCCCTCTCCTTCTTCTGTGTTTTTGTCTCTCTTCCTCTCTTTAGCCTATGGCACAAAACTAGAGAAAAGATGTGTACGTAAGGAAAATAAGAGGCAGGTGAGCATATAAAGAAAATAACATAACCTACTGTTACCGCTGGTTTAGTATTTTGACTGGCTTGTAAAATGTTTTCTGATATGCATAACAATAGTATCTGTCTCAAAGTGAGGACTAAATATGCTAATAGAACTAAAAGATTCTACAATAATTCCTGATGCATAAAATGCTGCCAATCAATGTTAGATGGCATTATTATTCCTCATGCTATTATTTTCATCATTGTTATTACAGTCATAGCTTGTGTGACTTATATTCATCTGGCTTGGGTTCAGAGATTTTTTTGAAAATTATCATTCATTGTCTCTTTAAATATTGTTTTTCCCTTATTGTCTCTCTCTTCTCCTTTTGGGAATCTTAACAAACAGGTTAAAACTTTTCCCTAGTTCCTCTATGCTTCTTACATTGTTGTCTCTGTGTGTCAATCTTTTCATCTTTCCATACTTCATTCTGTATATTTTTTCACATTTATCTTCAGCTCACTAATTCTCTCTTCTGTTTGTCTAGCTTCCTATTAAGCCTATTCATTGAAGTCTGATTTCCATTTTTCCTGTTCTGGAATTTCCACTGCATATTTTTTTATAATTTACCATTATCTCTTGAAATTACCAATCTCATGTTTTATTGTATCAGATATATTCATTATATTTAATTTAAAATCCATTACATGAAAGCTCCAATTTTAAGATACCTGGTGGGCTCCTGACACCAACTGCTGTTTCTTTTGATTTTCCATTACACTCTCTTGATTCCTTGTATGTCTGGTTATTTTTGAATGAGTGTCAGATGTGTAGTATCTGAAAAAGAGTAAGTAACTTCTATATAAAAACTAGTAATAGGTAATGTTGCCGACAAAGGTCCGTCTAGTCAAAGCTATGGTTTTTCCAGGAGTCATGTATGGATGTGAGAGCTGGACTATAAAGAAAGCTGAGTGCCAAAGAATTGACTCTTTTGAACTGTGGTTTTGGAGAAGAGTCTTGAGAGTCCCTTGGACTGAAAGGAGAGCCAACTAGGCAATCCTAAAATAAATCAGTCCTGACTATTCATTAGGAAAGACTGATGTGGAAGCTGAAACTCCAATAGTTTGGCCACTTGATTCAAAGAGCTAACTCATTGGAAAAGACCCTGATGCTGGGAAAGATTGAAGGCGGGAGGAGAAGGGGATGACAGAGGATGAGATGGTTGGATGGTGTCACCAACTAGATGGATATGAGTTTGAGTAAGCTCCGGGAGTTGGTGATGGACAGGGAAGGCTGGCATGCTGCAGTCCATGGGGTTGCAAACAGTTGGACACAACTGAATGACTGAAATGAACTGAACTGAACATGAAATATTACCTTCCTTCAGAGAAGACCATTTGTTTCTGACAGGTGGCTAGGGACACTGACAATCCTAAATAATGCTAATTCAATCATAAGATAACAAAATCAGTCCCTTCTGGGGAAGATCTGTTTAGGACCACCCTTATTCATGGAATGTAGCTCTTTAGTTTGGAGTCCCAATCTAAAACCTATGAGTTTAGGTTTCCCTCCTTGGCAGCACTGAACTTCTTTTCCTCCCTAGATCTTAAAGTTTAGTTCACCAGACTTTAAAGTTTCAGTTCACTTTATCAGCCTCTTGCTTAATTTCCAAAATTGGTAGATACCTCTAGGGTAAAGCAGCCCCAAATGCAAAGCTCAGTTGTCTGGGAGTGTGCAGGTTCAGTTGCTCAGTCATGGCCAACTCTTTGTGGCCCCATGGACTATAGCCCACCAGGCTCCTCTGTCCATGGGATTTTCCAGGCAAGAATACTGGAGTGGGTTGCCATTTCCTACTCCATGGGCTCTTCTCATTTCTCTAGGTTTCCTTTTTCTTTCTTTTTTTTTTTTCACCCCTTTTTTCTTTGACTTATTAGCTCACTGGTGATTTAAATGGTTTTTTCCTCTTAAAATTTTGTTCGGATTTTATAGTTTTCTTAGCTAGAGGGAAAGGATTGTTTGATAATATATTTGTTTTCACATACAAAATTAAAACCTATATAGTCATATTTCTTGACTGGTTTTCCCATCATTCATAGAAAGGCCTACTCTACCGCAATTTACAGTTTAATTACATTTGGTACTGATTTTAGTATGAGCTGTGAGATAAAGATCTGGCTCTGTATTTTTTCCCAAATAATTAATCATCTAATTATATATTGAATAATTCATAACTTTTGGGTTTATATATACCACATATACATACATACTTAATGTGTTAATGTTCTAAGCCATCTTTACATTACTTTAGTCTTTCTCTGGATTTTTCTTTTGTGTCTAGCTATTTTCTTTATTTGCTTTTACACCAGCACACCATTGTTTTTAATTACTCCAGTTTAATACAATGTTTTTATGTATCTGGTGACAAAAGGCTTTCTTCTTCCACCCAGGCCCATTACATGTTTTGGTTTCGTTTTTAGAAATTTTCTAGATAGTATAACAGTCCATTTTATCCCATGCACTTTTAAATCTTTTATCTCAGCTGCTAAACCTCTCACCATCAAATACACACCCAAAAAAGAGTATTTTTAAAGAGGACAAACAACTTTAAAAAATTAAGTTCTCGAGGTAGAAACATCTTAAATCTAAAAACTCATATGGTTTATATAAATACTGCATATTTCTAAATAAATATATTCCATTATATTTTATACTTTTTATAAATGAAATACTTTCTTCAATTATATTTTCTAACTGGTTATTCTTTCCAATAAGAAAACTATTATTTTTTCCTTGTGAATGTTAATATTGCAACAACAATCTTGTTTATTATTTTTAATTATTTCTGGGATATTTTATCAGTTGACCCTTTTGACTTCTGAAGATATACAATGATTTTGCTATTTGTTAGTGAGAAGTGTACTAACTTCTTTCTATACAATACTTACTCTGTTCTCTTGAATAATGGCACATTAGTTTGGCTGGGAATTAGTCTCAAATTTCAGTTTTAGGGTTGAGATTTTTTTTCTGGCCATGCCATGTGGCAGACAACCAGGGATCAAACCCATGCCCCCAAAAGTGGAAGCTCAGAGTCTTAGCCCTGGAGCCACCAGGGAAGTCCCATAGATTTGAAGCTTATTTCACCCAGACTACCACTTAACATAATACTAATCTCTTCACCAAAGGGATTGGTTCAACAATGAGTAATACAGGCCCAGACTCAATCGGGCATGGCACACCATTGGTCATAGTGGGTTTTTGGTTTTTTTTAAGCGTTTGACACATGATTGAAGAGTTGTCATGATTGAAGAGTTGTCAAGGTTTTCAGAAGAGTTTTCTCCTTCTCTGAACTGTGAGGTATAAAGACATGGGGGACCTGGGACCTCTCTGGCCATGCTGCTCCCATGAGACAAACAGTTCAATACACAAAGGAACACAGCTGAAAGAACTCAGAAATCACGCAGCAAAACCGAAACAAGCCATGCTTGAAACGAAACCTATCTTGCAACTATATAGGACCAAATATATCCTCCTCTCCTCTATCTTTTGAAACCAGTGCACCTTATTTGCAACCCAAATTACCCTAACAGATATACCGGCCCTGTGTGGTATTCAAGAAACACACCTGAAACAGATTGATGAAAAAGCTTGAAAACAAAAGCTTGTGGAAAATTATACCAGGCAAATGCAGGCAAACGGCAAGCAGAAATGGCAGAATCAAGATCAGATAAGAAGAATTTAAGCCCATTAAGCAGGGAAAAGAGGCATATTATGATGTCTACAAGTATAATGAATGAATTCCTGTAGACCAAATACTACAGCAGCAATATATATAAAGCAAAACTCTAACAACATCAGGTTTAACTATCACAGGAACCAAAGCCAGAGTGGGGGATTTTGCATGAGAATTTGATGAATCAAGCAAATAGAAGTAAGCAAAGTGGACATCCCTGGTGGTCCAGTGGTTAAGAATCCACTTGCCAATGTAGGGTACGTGGGTTTGATCCTTCGTCCAGGAGGATCCCGCATTCCGTGTGGCAACCAAGCCTGAGCCCACATGTCCACAATGAGAAGCCCCCGCTGGCTGCAACTAGAGAAAGCCTGCATGCAGCGATGAAGACCCAGTGAAGCCAAAAAAAAAGCAGAGACATGGAGATATACATAATACAAAAGAGAAAATGTAAAACAAAAATAACACTTTCCCTCTCTTCTTTACCAAAGAAGAGATTGGAAACTCATGAACAATTTACCATTAGAAAGTTCATTTTACTGCAGAATTTAACTTGCGAAATAACAAGTAAAAGTTCACATAGTTCTCTTCACTAACCTCAGCTCTCACTATACAATTTAGGAGCTGAATATATTCAGAAAACTTTAGCAAATTCTTCAGTCTCTCAACTTTTAAGAACAGATTATTTGGCTTTCTTATCTAGACTTTAGAAACCAAATATGATCAGATATTGCAGTATTTTTCATGTCCTAGATGGAAAGATTTAATGTCATTAAAATGTTAATCCTTTCAAAAAGAATATAAAATTAATGCAACTACAGTTTCAAAAGGTTTTCTTTAAACCTGGTTATAGACTTTATAAACATTTTATAATAGAAAAATGTTGATAAAAATAGAAGAAATTCTGAATAAAGAAATTTTTGAATATGAATTTTGAAATGCTGAGTTCCAGAAATAATTTACTAAAACTTAACTCCTAATCTATAAAGTACGAGGAGGTCTGTTCTACCACATCTTCATGAGCATGAAACAAAGAGCTATAAATAATAATACAGTGAATACCCACCCTCCCACTACCTTACCTGAGAGATAAATAAGACATGACCAGTGCCATCACCCTGTGTACGGTTCAGATTCCATCTCCCTATCCCTCGAGGTAGTCACTCTTTCAAATTAGAAGTTATTATTTCCATCCATTGCTTTATATTTTCACAACATGTTATACATATAGAAATATGTTTTTAAGCTTTAAAAACAGCTCATTCTAGATTTTCATGGGCCGGGTGTTGGGTCTCCACTTCTATGAGCTCCAAGTTAACTTCTTTCACGGCCTTCTATTTTTCCACTGCCTTCTGTGTGGTTTTTCTCATGCCTACCCTCCATAACTCTGATCTTTCAATGTTGATTCTGCTCCTCTCTGCTTCTAAAGCCATTTTCATTTCAAAACTGATTGTATTCTTCCCTTCAGTTTCCTTCTTCAGTATGCCAGCTCACCTACCCATTCACCAGCACTCAAATTCCTCTGAGAAGATGGAGGAAATTTAGTCTATTGTTTTTAATTTCTTGAAGTAAGTACTACTTTAACATGTATTATATGTCACCTTTCTTTCACATGTTGCATTCTTTTTTTTTTTTTATGATTTGTAAGGAAATTCCACTTTTCCTACTTATTCAACTTTTATTGGACACAGTTTCATCTGGTCCTGATATTGCCCAATAGCTTTGAGGATTACCATTATATCCATTCAGTGTTTTCCTGGTCCTCTTGATCAGTTCTTGAGGACTCCGGCTGGAAATCTGAACATTTGAGAGAACGTTAATGTGGTTTATTTTCAGTTATTTGGAAAACTGAGGAGAGAAAGGAAGGTAGACGTAGGTACCTCTCCAACCAATGTCTTGATTCCCATCCCAGTCAATGCCATTAAGAAAAATACCTCCTAAGTTCTTGTCATTCTCCCTTTCTTGGCAAAAAGTTAACTGACAGGAAACCAGGTCAGTGAAAGAGCTCTTGGCTCAGAGGCCTTCTGTTAGTTCTTAACTTATCTCTGGTCAACTTTCCTCAGTAGATGTTCGACTCTTATGTAATCCTCTCCCCGGACCCCATGATTCTTTTCTAGGTTGCCCCTTAAAAAAAAAAATTATTCATTTATTAATTTGGCTGTGTGGGGTCTTAGTTGTGGCACATTGGGTCTTCCTAGCTTCACGTGTGATGTCTCATTGCTGGGCTGGGTAGTTGCAGTGTGCAGGCTCAAGAAGCCCCAAGGCATGTCAGATCTTAGCTCCCCAACCAGAAACGGAACCAGCATCTCCTGCACTGGGAGGCAGATCCCTTTTTTTAAAAAAAACTTTTTATTTTTTATTGGGGTACAGCTGATTAACAATGTTGCGATAGTTTCAGATAAGTAGTGAAGGGTCTCAGCCACACATATACATGTATCCATTCTCCCCCAACTCTCCTCCCATCCAGGCTCCGGAGGCATGTTATTAACCATGGACCACCTGAGAAGTGCCGTAGGCTGCTGCTTTCAGAGCAGGGTAAAGAACACTGCTCCTGGCCACTAGATTTCTCTTCTCCTCCAGCTCCTCTATTCCTCTGTGGTATGCAACTATGTTCAAAGTATGGATCTATTCCTCCTGTTCTCATCTCTCTGGAGTTGTTAGGCCTTTAAAACCATGTAGTTTTTCCCCAAGAACTGTACCATCTGAAATAGGGCTAGATCTTTGTTAATTCTGTGTCTTTGCTGAAATTGTCAATTGGCTGATCCTCAATTTGGAGTATGAGGCTGTGGCTATTCCATAGTTGAGAGCATTGATACAACCATGAAGTTTTCATGGGGAACAAGGAACTGTGTGCTCTAATGTGGATGGGAATCGCTCAGGAATCTTGTTAAAACTGCAAGGTGGGACCTGAGAATTGGTATTCCTAATGAACTAGCGAGCTGGTGCTGATGCTGTTTGCTGCAGACCACACTTTGATTAGAACGCTGTGGACTAGTCAGGGTTCTCCAGAGAGAAGAACCAATAGGAATATATATATATATATATAAGAGATTTGCTGTGAGGAATCAGCCCATACAGTTATGGAGGCTGAGGAGTCCCGCATGGGCTGTCTGAAAGCTGGAGATTCAAGGAAGCCTAGGATGTAGTTCAAAGGTTTGATCACCCCTCAAGGGCAGAAGCTTGCTTGATCCTCAGCTCAGTCAGCAGAACAAGCTTCCTCAGGCTTTCTGTTCAATTCAGGTCCTCAATAGACAGGACGACGCCCTGCCACACTGGAGAGGGCCATCGCTTTATTCAGTCCACACTGTTATTGTTCAGCGGCTCAGTCGTGTCTTTGTGGGCACCTATTCAAATGCTAATCTCTTCCAGAGTCACCCTCGTGGATACAACCAAAACCAATGTTTAACCATATATTTGAGCATCCCGTGGGCCCAGTCAAGGTGATACAGAAAACATCTACAGTCTCATCAAAGGGCTGGCATGATGCAGCATACAAAGCAGGAAAGTGCTACAAGGCTCATCGAAAAATTTAAATAATAGCTGGTATTTCTTAAAATGTGACTACATCCTAAGTTCTACACAGTTCTAAATGTTCTCCATGGACTATCTCATTTAATTTTCACAATAACCCTGTAAGGTAGGTACTATATTGTTTCCATTTTACAGAAGAGGAAATTGAGGCACTGACGGTTGAGCACTAGTTTGAGATTATAGTAAGTGGCAGAACTGAGCAATCTGACTCAGAGCCTCAACTTCAAACACCATCTCCGGGTGCAATCCTAAGAATGTCTCTTATACTACTCTACCACCGAGAGCAAGGGTCCCGCCATGCTTTTGTAATAACTAGGTTTCTTGCTTCATGAAACTGAAGGGATGTTGGAGAAGATGACCTGAGCGTTTCCCCTGGAAGGTAAAACAGCATGGGTGCTGCCTACAGGGTCCAGGCTGAGAAGCAAACGGACCTTTGCTGAGGAAAGAAAAGAGATAAATACCAAAAATAACGTGAGAGGGAAAAGCTGAGACAAATCAGTAAGAAAATAAAAAGCAGAACTTGGCATCCTTGCACTTCAATTCAGAGAAGGGAGAACTACTGCCTAGCAGAGTCTGGGAATAAAATTTCCTTAGAAAGTCCCAGAAAAGTTGTGTGTCTGTTACAAGTTCAAAGGACAAGGGGAACTTGTATGCACTTTCCCCTTTTTAATATTTCTGTGGGCAAAGTACTACTCCTTCAAGTTTCAAATCTCAGTGACGCTTTCCAACCAGCCCCCAGTCTCCGTCACAGTTAGGGTTTCTTCTTCGATGTTCCAAAGGTCTTTGTGCATAACTCAGAGTGCAAAATGTACTTGCCTTCATTCGCTTATTTACATTTCTCCCTCACCAGACTGTGATTATTTTTTTTTTTAGGACAAGGTCTTAAACACATACCTTGAGCTCTAGGTACACTGGAATACTCTGTTCCCTGAACTCAAGCCGCTTCAGTCTTGACATCATTCCCTTTTCACTATCAGCTTCCCTCATCCCATTACATTTCTTTAAATGGCACTTGCCCTACGAAACCTTCCCTAAAGTAGACATTTCACTCTGTACCTTTATCATGACACAAAATACTCTTACTGTGAGATTCTGTCACATCCCTTTTCTGCATTAGATTATAAACCACGTTGTCATGACCTTTGAATTCAACTGAGCCAAATCCTGCATGTTTGATGCTCATAAAATCGCATATTGAACACACATTTACAGAGAAAGGAAGGACTTCCCTGGTGGCTTAAGACTCTGAGCTCCCAATGCAAGGGGCCCGGGTTCAATCCCTGACCAGGGAGATAGATCCCACATGCCAAAACTAAAGATCCCGGTGCTGTGCCATGAAGACCCAGCACAGCCAAATAAATAAAAAATTTTTTTAATTTAAAAAAAAAATAAAGGAAAGGAAAAGAGGTTTAGATACAATGAGTAGGCCTGGGCTGGTTAAAGTGGACCCAACAATAGCTTGAAACAAACCTCAAAGTTTGTTTAACAACCTCAGTTTAACAAGCTCGAAGTCCTCTCTCAAGAGACTGTGCAGATCCTTTCATATATATTAGAAACACCGCAGATCCTAACTTCTTTTTCTGCTGAACACATCACTCAAGAAGGAGGCATTTTCTCCTTATTCTTTGGACAGTTACCATGGATGTGTTCTCAGTACAGAAGGAGGACACTGGGAGGTAGATTTTACCTTTTATCAAAAATAAACATTAAAAACAATCATTGAATGAAAAAGAAAATTAAGAAACAGAGACTCAGAAATTTTAAAAGGCATTTAAGAAATAAGAGATTAAATTCTATTGTGTTTGAGGGGAAGATCAGACTTCGTCTGGTGTGGTACCATACCCGAGGACTGAATATAAATGCAGCCCTGATCACTTTAGGTGGGGGCTGAGGGAGGGGGTAATACTGATTTATTTTCAAGTTGATTCCATGGTCTGTGTGCACCTTTAGAGAAGGTCAACAAAAACATGGTTACCTGTGCTCTTCTGTTACAGGAAAAGGAGAGAGCTGGTGATTTTCTCCTTTTCCTTAACACCAATTGTGAGTGCTTTAATTTTCAACAAATTCTCTATTTGTCTTGAGGCAATATAACCTAGGGAAGTGGGGGAGCTGTATGCCATTCAGAACTCAGAAAGCCATGACAATTAAAGAGAAAAAATATGGATTCTATGAAAAATTCATAGCAACTGTGCTCAAGACAAATTTATTTATTTGGCCTCTAAAATAGCTCTCGGCATGAAAAGACTTGTGGCTGAGTTCACAAAGTAAACGTAGAACGTTATTAAAATTTTAAGTTCTCATTGCTGTTTACATATCCTTTCCACTTACTGTGATTTATTTTGCTCATTTACATTTTTTGTTTTGTTTTTGATGAAGACAAGATAGAAATTCAGATCTTAGAATCTGAGAATCCAAAATCTTAACAAAACACAACAAAAACAAAAATACTTCTAACAACTTGAAATATTTGGTAGAATGAATTTTCAGAAAACAGTCTCCATTCAGTAAGTTTGGGAACAGGTTTCAACAGGCAAAATGAATCCACTACTCTCTGTTTTTCCTTTTGTTTTTTACTAAACACCAACATTTCTCACAATAGAAGGATATTTTGATGATCTTATCACCATGGGACAAAAAGTGCTTAATTTTTTATTTCAATCAATCAAGCTCTTCTACCTTAGCTCCCTTTATTCTTCCTTATACTCAAGCTCCTAGGTTTATGTGCAGGGAAAAGAATTTTAGCTACCTCAGGCAACAGGCTATACCATAGAGAAAACATCAAACAAAATACCCCTCTCTCCCGCAATCAGCTTATATTTATAGCCAAAGGTTTACATCGTGCGTGTTCATTTTCCATTTCCCCCACTAATTTGTCCCTGTTGAGAAGTTCTTAGCACCTGCCTCTGGAGAAAATGTCCTGAGAGCTTTTCTGAATTACTATTTCACATTTAGCATCTTTTGGCCATTAATCACCACTGTCAGAGAAAGGCTCTGCAGCATCACCAGTAATCAGCTTTCTGGTTCCCTGTGATCAGGAAGAAAGGGCATTTAAGTGCTAGAGAGAGAGAAATGGGGGGAAAAGAGAAAATGCTATTTTTCCTCATAAAAAAAATTGGGAGTTAGAGAGCACTGAGAAGCCACCCTCAAAGAAAATCACAAGCAAATTCAACACATAGGAGCACTGACATATATACACTACCACGTGTAAAATAGCTAGCTAGTGGGATAGCCAGTGGGGAGCTGCTGCATAATATAGGGAGCTCAGCTCAATGCTCTGTGATGACCTAAAGGGGTGGCATGGAGGCTCAAGAGGCTTATAGATTATACTTATATATATACATACACTTATAGCTGATTCATGTTGTTCTACGGCAGAAACTAACACAACATTGTAAAGCAATTATAACCAATTAAAAATAAATTTAAAATAAAATAAAAATTCAACACTCAGGATAAATGTAAACAACAGAAATAAAATAAGCCAATGTATAAACTGCAAGTTTGCAGGTACTTCCTAAAACAAAATTTTGTAGCTCTCCTTGAGCTAGACATAGCCTCCCACTGTCATTCAAGAGCATAGTGTGATGGCAAAAGTGGCCAACACTAAATGATCATCCTCTAACCACCTCACAGCTATTAGCTATCCCCGCTAATACCCTCTGAGGGCTTCTCTGGTGGGCTCAGAGGTAAAGAATCCACCTACCGGTACAGAAGACATAGGTTCGATCCCTGGGTCAGGAAGATCCCCTGGAGAAGGAAATAGCAACCCACTCCAGTATTCTTGCCTGGAAAACTGCATGGACAGAGGAGCCTGGAGGGCTGCAGTCCAAGGGGTTGCAAAGAGTTGGACACAACTGGGTGATAAACAACAGCAATACCTTCTGAGTTGGATGACTCTATTCCACACCTAAGGGCCACTTGCTGCTGCTAAATCACTTCAGTTGTGCTCGACTCTGTGCGACCCCACAGACGGCCTCCTACCAGGCTCCCCCGTCCCTGGGACTCTCCAGGCAAGAACACTGGAGTGGGTTGCCATGTCCTTCTCCAATGCATGAAAGTGAAAAGTGAAAGTGAAGTCACTCAGTCATGTCCAACTCTTAGCAACCCCATGGACTGCAGCCTACCAGGCTCTTCCGTCCATGGGATTTTCCAGGCAAGAGTACTGGACTGGGGTGCCACTGCCTTCTCCGAAGGGCCACTTGAGTTTCTGCAATTCAGCACTTTTCAGATGTTGCAGAGTCTATACAGATCATGTATCACATGATATGAATGGGTTTCCTGGGGAATAGAACTCAACTGCGTGAACATTCCTGCAGCACCATGTGTGGACAGACACAGAAGGAAGAAGGCTGCTTCTTCACATCAGGTCAAGTTTGACTGCCAAAAATGTTTTTGCCAAACTTGGATGGAAGAAAACCCCAAATCTACTTTCAGAGGTTGAATTTCAGAGCTAAAAGGTTGAATGTATTCTCAACTCCATTTTCCAGGCCAGGAACCCGGTAAGGATGAAATGTGCCTTGTCCTTTGGCACTAGCAGCAGGGCTTGGGATCCAGAAGTGCCAAAGCATTAAAAAAAAAAAAAAAAAGTCCTAGGAATTCACAATGTCTTGGCTGTTGCAATGTCAGTCTCCTCCATCTTCTTGTTCCTTTGCTAAAGCCAGATGGACAAGAGATGCTTCTACTTCTATGAGAAGATGCCAAAATGCAGATAAGGCCAAGCTCCAGGGCTGGGTGGCACAGTCCACGCAGGCTTCTACAATGCTAACCCAGTTGGCCTCATCCAGCAGAGGTAGGGTTCAAGGGCAGAGCTCAGAGGAGAGGATGTGCTGCCTAGGGACGTGAGAAAACTTGAGAATGACTCTGGACTTTGTCACACCGGAAGAATGGCGGTCTGATCGGTCCAGCTCTTGAGCTCTCAGGTGATCCTGGGTGGCATCAAGGTTATAGTAGGTACCGTGGTGTGTGGAGAGTTAACTTTTTTACATACAAAGATAGGCTACTTACAACACCATTACTCTTCCCTCCTATGTTCTAATATGTTTCTCCCAGGAGAGAACGGAGTGTATCCAATATTACACATAACCCTGAAATGATCATGGGAACATGTGGTCTGTGATTGCTCTTTGCCAGGGCCTAGAAAAGAAGAAAAGGCTTGAGACCTATCATTGGCATTTTAAATTTGAAAATCCTAATAGCAAAACTTGAGCTTGGTGACCAAACTAATGTAAAAAAAAAAAAAAAAAAACCCCAAGCCCACAGAATCAGCGGCTTGCATGGGCACAGCAGCCTTCTGTCCTTGAAATTGGAGCAGCCCATCTTATAATCAGATTCCGACATTACTATCTCGGGAGTTGAATTCATAGATGGACTTTTCATCTAGGTCTGAGGATAAAACGGCAGTTCTAACTTCACCTCTTCTTTCTGTAATGGGAGGTTCCATTTGCTAGTCTGTCCTTTTTAATGCTACAGCCTTTGGTCTTTCACCACCAGCACTGATTAGGACCTTTTGAGTGTGCCAAGTTGTTTCCAATATGGAAAATTCAATTCTAAGAAGGAGAGTCCCTGCTATAGTAGGCACTTTTGAAGGCTGGTGGTTTGAAAAGCTTATGAGAGTTCTGTCCAAAGTGTTCATACACTTTGTCAGGCGCTCCAGTCTCAACCAAACAGGATAAGGTTTTAAGTGGTATGGACCGAGGGGCATACTTTCCTGGTGTGACGACAGACTGGGGTAAAAGAAATATTTTTCTTTCTCTGTTACTTGTTTTTATCAAAATCAGTCGCCAGGCATCAGTATAAACCCTATTAAAAAAAAATTGAAGCTTATCAGCACATTTCTTTCCCTACATTGTTTTAAGTCCATACATAGTCATACACATGTGACTCCCAAAGGGTGCAGAAATGCTCCTTTTGTACTATTTCTTGAATTTTAGCCTCTCTTTCCAATGGTTACTCTCTACCCACCTCAAACCTCCAGCAAACATATGTAACACACCCACTCACACATACTTGCTGGGTTTTATTCCCCCAAAATAAATTTCTAGTGAAATGAGAGTTTTCACAAAAAAATACACTAGGTCAGAGTGTTATACTCAAGATACTGAAATATAGTTTTACTCTAACAACGCCCTAAAGCCTTTTAACTATGAAAGACTCAACTAAAGAACTCTGTCTCTCTCAGTTAGCTTTATCAGAACTTTAGTTACTGCCTAACACAAAGTGCTACAGCAAAAGGTTAAAAATAAGTTTGTCCAACCACACTTTTAAATGTTTTCATTTTATTCTACACCATAGTGTGTCTTCCTGTCTAAATTGACAAGTTCAGCGTGAGTAGGTGGAAGGAAGAAAAACAAAGGGGACGCTCATTAAGAAATGAAGGCAGGGTTTTTCTCATGGAAACAGAAGGGCAAAAATACACCTTTCCTAGCCAGAGACTCAGAGCCAGCATCTTGATAAGAGAATGAATTTTAATCCGAACAGATGAATCTGGGAAATCTTTCAGGAGAGAAGTCATAGATTATTGCGATAATTATTATTATCAGATTCACAGGCTCTAATCACTACCTGTATACATACCAAGTTTCAGATAACATGGCTATTTTACTTTGTCCCCAAATGCAATATAATGGAACTTTGGTTGTGGGCCTGTCATCATCAGGCCAATACACAGAACTGAGATAATTAGATAGTACAAGATAAGTTAGCATTTGCAGGAACAAGAAGTCTGGGGGAGTCTACTTATTTGACCCCCAGAAAGGCCTCATGGCGCTTTTGATAAATATTTGCTTTGGACAGGGCTTCCCAGGTGGCACTAGTGGTCAAGAACCTGCCTGCCTATGCAGGAGACTTGAGACGTGGGTTTCGACCCCTGGGTAGGAAAGATCCTTTGGAGGAAGGCACAGCAACCCACTCCAGTATTCTTGCCTGGAGAACCTCATGGACAGGGGAGAGGCTGGCAGGCAAGTCTATAGGGTCACAAAGAGTTGGACACAACTGAAATAACTTAGCACTTAACACAGTGCTTTGGATAAAAAGTTCATAAAGTTCTGCATGAAATCGTACATAAGATCACCATTGCTTTTCAGAGTGCACTTCCCTTTTTAATTCCTCCTCTTCCCTTTTCCCCACGATTCTACCCCACCATATTAGTCAAATAGCCAGAATTATCTTGTATTCATCTGGACTCAACAATGCCTAAAGCACTCCAATTTTTATACAGCAAAAGGAAGACCCCCTTCACTGGATGGATACAGCAAGTTTCAAACTGAAAGAATATACTACTTCTTGGGCTGGGATCCAGGATGGGGTAAAATTCATGGGGAACATATTTGAGAAAGTACATTTCATTCATCTTTGATAAGGCAGGTGGAACCAAAGAAACATCCATTTTCATATCCTAACACCAGGGACTTTCCGTAGCTCAAGAATAGACCAGATTCCCCTCCAGAATCTTAAAGAGTAAGTATTCCATGATTTTTAAGTGATTGTATGATGAAGGTAATGTTACCTTTGCTTTTATCACATCTCATATATGAAAGACCTGGGGCTCTAAATGATAACAAGTCTCTATAATCTCACATTCTGTAAGAACTAGGCATTTTGGATAACCGAATTTTCCAGGTATCCAATGTCAGCAAGAAAAACCTTTGTGTTTTCAGGGCTTGTGTGTTAGCTTGCCTAGCTAAACATCCTAACAAAATCCTGAGCACCTTGCTGTATCATACCGAGCATCAGTTCCCATTTCATATTTATTGTAGATACAGAGTTTAAAGAAACCAGACCCTTTTTTGTAAAAAGTTCAAGTCTTCTTATCTGCCTGTTTATTATGATTTGCAATTCTCTCTAAGATGGAGAGAAGGAAAAAAAAAATCCAGCTGAGTTTTCCAGTAATCAAAGTTGTGCTGATTCTGGGGGCATACACCAACCAGAAAACTAAGTAACAAGTAATCAGGAAAACGCTGCCATAAACCAGGTGAGTTGACATTAGAACAGTGTCCAAGAATGCCAAATTACAATTATGTGCTTGGGGAGAAATGAGTCTAGAAGGATTTGGGAATTCATTCAATTATTTGAATGGAATGTTCGTTTCCCAGATATCTCCTAGGCTGTTTCTCTGGTCTCCTTCAAGTTTCTGCTCAAATGTCACCTTATCAGTAAGGCCTTTCCTGACTATATTACTTAAAATGGCAATTGGTACCCCCCTTCCCCAAGCACCCCTTTGCTAGGTCATACCCTTTTCTGCTGGGCCCCCACAGAGCAATATCTGCACACCAACACAGCAGCCCTGTTCCTGAGCACCAGCAGTCTGAGATACCATACATTTTACGGGCCTCCTTCCCTCCGGCTCTAAGGGTACGATTTTGCTTTGGTTCGCTGCTGTAACTCCAAGTGCCTAGAACAAGGCTGAGCACAGAGTAGGTGCTCAATAAATACTTAGGAATCAGCACATTAACCAATTGTAGCCTCTTCTAAAGCTCTGGCTGAGATTCCTGACCTTAAGATTTTCCATCTAATGGAAAATCAGACATGAATACAAACCATTACAATACTATGGGCTCAGACAGCAAGACACTGGGACGCGGTATCAGTTAGGAGCTGGTGCCTGCATTCTCAGTCGTGCCCAACTCTTCTCAACCCCATGAACTGCAGCCACCAGGATCCTCTGTCCGTGGAATTTTCCAGGCAAGGATATTACAGCGGGTTGCCAATTCCTTCTCCGGGGTGCTTGACTTCAAACAAACCTGGATTCCAGCCTTAAACTGTTCCACAGCTCTGTGAACCTGGGCAAGTTTTATAACATTGTTATACCACCAGAATCAGAGATGACGACAGTAACAATTTATCTATCTTACAGGCCAGTGATGAGGAGTCAGTGAAGGGACGCACATAGGCGCACAGTTCTGGCACTCAGGAAGTCTACAGGAAGTGCCTGAAGCTCCAGGTCTGATTTTTATGGAAGCAGAGAAGCAAAGCAGGAAGTCTAAAGCTGTCTGGTGCTACGGGAAGGCTTGCCAGTAAGAGGACTGCAGTAAGAAGGAAGGAAAATTCCTCAATGTACATACAATGGAAATGCTGTATTCAATTTTCCTGTGCTTAACGCACAAAAGTTTTTGAAAATGAGGAATGAAGCTGCTTAGTAATATGTGATCAGAGTAGCAGCCTCTCCAACTGGAAGTGTTATTGACAAGCCTCATCCTAACCAAATGTGGCTTTAGCCTTCCATACATCTAAACTCACTCTGTTTAAAATGCAGTATAGGCAGGGGGGAAAGTCCAACTAGTACTGAAATATTAGGCAGTACTGCCCTGAGAAAGATATGTCTAAGCCACTAACCACCGTCACCATCACAACACAGCACTGCTTTGGCAGCAGAGGGCTTGCTAAGAAAACACATTATCTTCCTCAGGAAAAATAAAAATAGGTAATTCAAGATCCGCTTTCAGGGACTTCCCTTGTAGTCCAATGGTTAAGAATCTGCCTTGCAATGCAGGGGATGTGGGTTCCATCCCTGGTCAGGGAACTAAGAACCCACGTGCTCCAACTAGAGAGCCTGCGTACCGCAAACTACAGAGCCCATGGATGCAACAGAGACCCAGTACAGTTGGAGAAAGAAAAAAGGTCTGGTTCCAGATCCGGCTACAAATTAGAACATTAAAGCTACGGGAAAAAAGAAGTAAAAACTCCCTTTTCAATCACTGATGAATACCCCCTTTCCCCATCCCTCCATAGATCTCAAACTCATTAACAGTCTCTTCAGAACAAGCCTTTCCATCTCCACATTTAAGAATCTTTAAAGACAGTGACACACAGCTCTTGAGTTCAATCAATTCCACAACTGATTGTACTATAACTCAGGTAGATATTCTAACTGCTCCTTGGCAACTGGAGCTGAGAACATTGAGATGGAAGTACTAAAGGCTAGGATTCAGCTCTACATAGAGGTTTAACATCGGCTTGTCTCCTCTCTTTATCTGCAGTCTACTATAGACTGAGATCATTGGGCTAAACAAAAAAGGTGGGGACCAGGGGAGAATATTATGTAAATTTGGCATTATCACAATCTTTTTCTGTTGCTCAAGATTCTAAAATTTCAGTCTAATAATAAACACTAGGCAACCCTTAGTAAGTCTGTGAGTCACTGATAGAGGTATGACTCAAATGTTACTACTCACTTTAAAAGACTAAAAAGCCATAGCCAGTTGGGCACGGATGAACCGTATTAGTAACCACTAAATCATAACTAGTTGAAAGGCAACGGTTTCTTCTGGGGACAATTTCCTTCATGTTTAAAGAAACCACTACCACATGTTTAGGAAGCAAAAAAAAACATTATAAAAGGAGAGAGAAAACAACTCATTTCTAATTTGAGGCCTGGCTCCACAACCATATTTCTTAATCAAATTTTAAGTGCCTCAAAAGAGAGTATTCTGGGGTAAAAGAGAGATGTTACGTCTCTGGATCTGAGTGTGAATTACATGGGTGTGCAAAATTCACTGGACTCGACGCATTTAACTGTATATGAAGTTTTTACAGGAATTTAAAGGAAAAAAATGTAAGTGGCTCACTTATACTCAAAATGTAAACCCAGAATGAAACTTAAAAAAAAAAATTCATTTAAATAAACACTCATTGCAATGACAAGTGCTATAATAACAACAACAAAAATGTGGAAAATACTTGAGAAATGTTTGAATATATACCATGGAAGTACCTCACTCGAAAACCCAACTTTCCATGCTAAATGTTTATAACATGAAAGTCACTTATGTCCGTACTAAAGCAAATCATAAATCTAGCTGTTCTGAAAAACATTCCTTTGAATTCTATTTGAGTTCCTTTTGGACTGGATAAGGTGTTCTAATTCTCTGACCTGTTCACTAGGAAATAGAGGCACTGTTGGTTGCCCAGCCCTTATTCAAAGAGATGCTATCAACATGGCTCATAAAAGTGAGTATGTTCTGGCTGATGCTCATAGTCTGGGTTTAATTATTAACAGCACCCTGTTTTATTCTAAAGAGTCACAGTCTGGTTGATAAACTTATTGATCAAATTAGTCCTCTACCTAGAAAACCCCACATGATTTGGCCTCATTCCTTATTTCCTCTCCTCTCAGACACACTGGTCTTCCTCCGTATACCTGTGCTAAGTTGCTTTCAGTCATGTCCAACTCTGTGAGACCCTATAGACTGTAGCCCACCGGGCTCCTCTGTCCATGGGATTCTCCCAGCAAGAATACTGGAATGGGTAGCCATTTTCTCCTCCAGGGGATCTTCGTGACCCAGGGATCGAACCTGTATCTCTTGGGTGTCCCGCACTGGGAGGCGGGTTCTCTACCACTAGAGCATCACCTGGTAGAGTACGTGAACCATGAACTCCCTGATGTTCAAGCTGAATTTAGAAAAGGCAGAGGAACCAGAGATCAAATTGTCAACATCTGCTGGGTCATGGAAAAAGCAAGAGAGTTCCAGACAAACATCTATTTCTGCTTTATTGATTAAGCCAAAGCCTTTGACTGTGTGGATCACAACAAACTGTGGAAAATTCTGAAAGAGATGGGAATACCAGACCACCTAACTTGCCTCTTGAGAAACCTGTATGCAGGTCAGGAAGCAACAGTTAGAACTGGACATGGAACAACAGACTGGTTCCAAATAGGAAAAGGAGTCCGTCAAGGCTGTATATTGTCACCCTGCTTATTTAACTTCTATGCAGAGTAATCATGAGAAATGCTGGGCTGGAAGAAGCACAAGCTGGAATCAAGATTGCCAGAAGAAATATCAATAACCTCAGATACTCAGATGATACCTCCCTTATGGCAGAAAGCAAAGAAGAACTAAAAAGCCTCTTGATGAAAGTGAGAGAGGAGAGTGAAAAAGTTGGCTTAAAGCTCAACATTCAGAAAACAAAGACCACGGCATCTGGTCCCATCACTTCATGGCAAATAGATGGGACAACAATGGAATCAGTGACAGACTATGTTTTTGGGCTCCAAAATCACTGCAGATGGTGCCTGTAGCCACGAAACTGAAAGATGCTTACTCCTTGGAAGAAAAGTTATGACCCACCTAGACAGCATATTAAAAAGCAGAGACATCACTTTGCCAATAAAGGTCTGTCTAGCCAAAGCTATGGTTTTTCCAGTAGTCATGTATGGATGTGAGTTGGACTATAAACAAAGCTGAGCACTGAAGAATTGATGCTTTTGAACTGTGATTGAGAGAAAACTCTTGCGAGTCCCTCGGACTGCAAGGAAATCCAACCAGTGCATCCTAAAGGAAATCAGTCCTGAATATTCATTGGAAGGACTGATGGTGAAGCTGAAACTCCAATACTTTGGCCACCTAATGTGAAGAACTGACTCATTTGAAAAGACCCTGACGCTGGGAAAGATTGAAGATGGGAGGAGAAGGGGACGACAGAGGATGAGATGGTTGGATGGTGTCACCAACTCAATGGACATGAATTTGAGTAAACTCTGGGAGTTGGTGATGGACAGGGAGGCCTGGCATGCTGTAGTCCACGAGGTCGCAAAGAGCTGGACACAACTGAACGACTGAACTGAACTGAACTGAACTGAACCACCTGGGAATTCAGCCATACACTTAACTCTTCCCTGCCTTCTTCACTGAAAACCCCTACTCATCCTTCAGGTCTCAGCTCCAGTAACCCTTTCTCTGGGAAGGCTTTCTACAGTAGTCCTGTCTCTCAGAACACCACTCCACCATGTTCCTTCCCTGATATCAGGTCCAGTTTTTACATTTGTTAGGTAGCTCTCTCTCTGCCACTAGACTCCAAGCCCCTTGAGAGCAGAGACAGTGACTACTTTTGTATCCTCAGTGCTTATAGCACAGTACTTAGCACATAGAAGGGCTCAGTAAGTATTTGTTCAAATAAATGTAACAGATACAGGACAAAACATTGATCATTCGTTAACCACTAGAAAGGATCCCAGCAGAGACTTAAAAGGTCAGGGAAATGAGGAAATGCAAGAATCTGGGAACTAGAAGACAGCAGACATCTATAATATCAATATTATACAAGTATCCCATCTCTAACTCCACAACCATAACTGCTGTCTCATGGGATAACTGTTCTGACAACACTGGCCACCAAACCTTATTTCAGTCAGTTCCCAACTCTTACTCTTACGTTACAATCTTAAACATGACAGGAACACAATGACTAATTTACAAAGCTACACACAACTCCAAGCAAGGTCTGAACCACACGGGGACTTTAAGATGCAAGACTTCTGAAAGGGTTTAAGGAATTTTGCCTCTAAGTCTCTTGAAGTCTTTTTTTCCCTATATATATATATATATATATATATAAATTTCCAATAGTTTCCAATATATACTATTGCAAAATAAATTAGCAAGCAGCACACTGCTGGCTCAGTGTGCCTCCTTCATAGAGCCGTGTTACACTACCTAGTTCAATGAAGACATCTTCACAGAAAAAGGGACTTGAGAGTAAACCAGAAAGAACTCATGGTCAGTGAGTCACCAATGGCTGACTAGAAAAAAATCAATTATATTGTTAGTGATTCAAGCAAATGTTGCATCAGATTACATCACAAGAAGAAACTCAAACCCAAACTGATAGCTTATTTAAAGACTGCTTTTCTTTGAAGTAAAGGAGGTAGAAACCACTCTAGATTAAGCAGATTGAGAACCACTGAGCTCTGTTTCAAAATCTCTTGCAAAAACACAGCCAAATACATAAGGCTCAAAGGACTGCAAACCCTGGGAAAAGTCAACTATTTTATATGGCAAAGAGCTGTAAGGATTAAACAAGATAATGGATGCAAATGCGCAGCGTGTGGGTTCCACTGCTATACACTATACACAGATAGTGGTAATTGACAATTTCACCTCCTGTTCCAACTTAGTGTCTTCAGTATAAATAAAAGATCTGAAAAATGCCCCCCCCCCCCACAACTTTATTGAGAATATAGCTCTGAAAACCACAATGTTAAGGGAAAGTCTGTAAAATAAATATGCAAGTCCTAGGTTATCTGTATCTTCACCCTTAAAAGACAGAGGGGTGCAGGAGGACAGTTCATTTTCCTTCCTATATTATTTCAAAAAAACAAGCATATTTCTCACAGCTATTGGAAAAGCAAGACTTTCAAGAAACTCCAAGCACTGTCAGGTGACACTATCTAATTTTCAAGAAAGCCAGAAAACCATCTTCCATAGTTCATCTGCTCTCATGGTACAGAGCATCCATCCCGCCATAGTTCATCTGCTCCCATGGTACAGAGCATCCATCCCAGTTCCACTGCTATACACTATACACAGATAGTGGTAATTGACAATTTCACCTCCTGTTCCAACTTAGTGTCTTCAGTATAAATAAAAGATCTGAAAAATGCCCCCCCCCCCCACAACTTTATTGAGAATATAGCTCTGAAAACCACAATGTTAAGGGAAAGTCTGTAAAATAAATATGCAAGTCCTAGGTTATCTGTATCTTCACCCTTAAAAGACAGAGGGGTGCAGGAGGACAGTTCATTTTCCTTCCTATATTATTTCAAAAAAACAAGCATATTTCTCACAGCTATTGGAAAAGCAAGACTTTCAAGAAACTCCAAGCACTGTCAGGTGACACTATCTAATTTTCAAGAAAGCCAGAAAACCATCTTCCATAGTTCATCTGCTCTCATGGTACAGAGCATCCATCCCGCCATAGTTCATCTGCTCCCATGGTACAGAGCATCCATCCCGCCATAGTTCATCTGCTCTCATGGTACAGAGCATCCATCCCGCCATAGTTCATCTGCTCCCATGGTATAGAGCATCCATCCCACTTCTAGGAATCCAGCCATCGGTGCTTGGTGTTTTCCTAGGTGTCTGACCTTAGCAACAGACTGCTTTTTATCTCCAGTTTCACATATGAAGTAGGCCCAGAGAGACTAAGCAATGTGTCCAAACCCACAAGGTGCAAGCGGTACAGGCTTGGATTCCTATTCATTCTTTGAAGTCCAAGACCGCGTGCTATGCTTACTTGATCAATCGTGTCTGACTCTCTGCGACCCCAGGCTCCTCTGTCCATGGGGATTTTCAGGGCGAGAATGCTGGAGTGGGTTGCTATGCCCTCCTCTTCCCAACCCAGGGATTGAACCCAGGTCTCCCACATTTGTAGGTGGATTCGTTACCATCTAAGCCACCAGGTAAGTCCAAGACAAACGTTCTTTATACTAAATTCTAACTGCCTCCCACAGAAAGAAGCCTAGTTTAAGACAGTTTTATGCTTCCTGGGCATAGAGAGTAAAAAGATTATGATTTCAAGGCTGAAAATGACCAAAGATGACTAATCTAAGATTATGATTTCAAGGCTGAAAATGACCAAAGATGACAAATTAATCATGAGAAGTTAAGGCATGCATGTTCTAACAATGTCAAAACAAGGTAAACAATCTATATCACAATATACTAAGAGTTTACAAGTTGGATTCTGGGTTCAGTAAGGCCTGAATTCAAATTATGAATTAACCATTTACTAGCTATTTACCTTTGGTGCAAATTTAACTCCCTAAACCTCAAGTTTTCTATCCATAAAATAAAGATGAAAAATACTGACCTACCTACCTACCAATCTCACCCGGTTGTTGGGTGGTCAAATAACAATGTACATTGGTAACCTGAAGGCTTACAAGTGCAACTTACAAAAAATACAACTCCATTTAGTCTACTGAGTTGAGGGGACAAACTGCCGTAAATCAAGACTGAAAAATGCACTCAGTCTAACTTACAACATAATTGTTACACATGACCATTTTAGGTTTATGCCCATATATAGAATCTTCTCAAATAAAGTCAAATTGGTTAGTCATTTTTCTTTCCTAAAAATTTAGGGATCGCTCAGAACAAGAGGGAAAAGAAACAAGATTTCTGGCTAAATCATAATTGCAAAAACTAAATAAGCACTGACTTACTACTACATTAAGTCAGTTCCTTTACAACCATGCAAATAAATGAAATGTTACAAGAACCCTAACGTTTAAAAAGAAAATTTCTAAGAACATAAAATGTGAATTTTAAAACATATCAATACATAATTTAATATATAGGAGCACATGGACTTTGAATTGGTATTAGCACTTAATTTGGGGTACCTGTTGGGTGTTAAAAGATGTCTTAATTTTACAACTAAGCACTCAAGCAGATTAACAAAAATTAAACAACTTTCTCTGGATTGCTACAACAGCTTCTTCTTTTAAGACAATATCATCACTTAAAGAACATAATAATCAACTTAGTCTCGAGAGAAAAAACACTCGTCTACTTTAGCGATAATCTAGAGAAATAGTCTCAATTTTTTGTTCATGCATCCCATCAATAAAATTTTTAGTATATCCCCAATATACATGCATTTATAAAATGTACCATGAGCTTTTCATACACACATGAAAACACAAGCAACAATATTTTAAAAAATGACATAACTTTGGGGATGACCTATCTAATTACTAAAGTATACCCATGAATAAACGTGTCTTTATCAATGTACAGTTTGAAATAATTAGTGTTTGATGTAATATTCTCCAAATACAGGAATGCAGTTAATGACAGTTTTTCTCCGTTTTGTGGCCCCTGTTATGATGACAGGTGTCTGGCCTACACTCAATTATCCTTCTATCATCAGGAATGCAGTCACAAATGCCTTCACAACTTAAAGGTACCAGGAACAAGGCTATCATCATCAAAGTCTAGTAGACAGCTTAAATCTTTTCCCTTTATAAGACACTGAGACAAAGGCATTGAGCACTATATTGAACTTCTTTAAAAGTGCCTGTAGGAATATGCTTTATTTATGCTTCTCATCACTCTTACCCCAAGCCCAGTTTCCACCTAATATGGGCCATAAACCTCACTACCACTTTGACTTGCTTGTTTACAAACTGAACGTAGACTTTGTCCTCGATTCATGAATTACAGAATCCCGATAGCAATATTTCCCAAACTCTCTGCCAAAGATCAAGGTGCACAAACCTCTCTTCATGAACACCTATGACCACACCAAATTCGTTTTTTATTACTAAACCTTTAAATTCCTCCATAAAGCTAAGTTTCCTACTTTTCATTTTCTCCATTCTTTCCCTTTTTACCCAACCCTGGACTTGAGTCAGTTCTCTCAACATTAATAATCTACAATTACAGAATTCCCAGAACATCACTGCATCGTCCACACTGAAACAAATTAACATGAAAAGACTCATATAAAAGTCAGAAATTGAACTTCTCATTTCCCTGTAAGTTATTCAACTATGAGATGACAAAGCATTAAGAAAAAAAAAAAAGAAAATTGAGTATCCTATGACAGAAGCCCTACCATTTTTCCACTCCTGTTTGACACACTGATCAATGCCAAAAAAAACTGGTACATCAAGTCAAGATGACAGTCAAAACAACTGTCAACTATACTCCACAAATTGTCTGTTGAGGAAATGGTGTCAACCTCACTATTAATACAATCTAAGGCTTACTTGCTCAGAAGCATCTCAAAATTACCTAACTTAACATCTTGCTTAATGACTTTCCTTCACTTTCAGAAGAAAACAAAGATTTATAGAAATAACAAGAAGTAATTCAAGCTATGAAATTCCTCTGGCCCCTTTGTATTCACATCAATGAACTAAGGACTCAGTGAAGCAGCTTGGTTTGGATTTGGTTAGTAGCACAAACTACTAACCATTTCACTATAAAAGATTTTTTTCAAACTTATGTTTCAAACATGAAAAATAAACCATTGCTATACTTTTGGCAGTAGTGATATACAAAACTTTGATTGCAGACTGAGAGACGAGACTAAATTATTTGCATACCTTCAGATTAAGTACAAAATTCAGCACTTCAGACAATCCAAAATACACTTTTTGAAGTATATATATATATATAAAACTATGGACAAAATCTCCCCACAAAGCTTATCAATAGCCTCTTATCATATCGCCTGAAATAAGGATGCAAAGGGGAAAGGCAGTATCTTTAAACTTCAATATACTGAAGAAGACTCTTGTAGTTTTCTTATTTCTCTTCTGCAAAGAGGAAGGGCTGTATCAGATATGTTAAAAATCGCCAAAGAAAATGTCAATAGTAGATATATTTGTTTCTAAGATTAAAGGGAGTTTGAAACCTTTGGTCATGAAACTCAAGAAAAGTCAGGAACACTGCTTTTTAATTTGAAGGCCAATCCTGTGATGTGTTAACACCTATACAAAACAACATTACTTGCAATTTGAGTTATAGTGACTTGAAGGACTTCCCTGGTGGTTCAGACGGTAAGGCGTCTGCCTACAATGTGGGAGAAATCATTTGTGCAATTGTACCAGAAAGCAATTTTCCAGTGGCCTACCCAGTCTATCATTACAAAAATATTGGAAATTAAGAGTGATTAACATGTGACCATCATTCCAGATTGCTGGGGGAAAGCAAACAGCCCCATTATCCTGCAGGAAATAGGGCAACTCTCTCCACACATTAAGCCTTCTTCATTCTTGCATTACAGAGCAAGACAGTATTTACATTTGAAGAAAAGAAAGCAATTTAAATACTACCTGTTAAAATTCAAAGTAATTATTTCTAAACTTAGTGCCAACAAATAATGAATCTTGGGGCCAGTGGCAACTAACAACATTGAAAGCAGTTAAAAAAAGCAGATCCTTTTAAGAAAGGATCCCTAAGAAACTCTTAACACAAGCAGTGTAAAATGCCCTTTAAATTCTATCACAATTAAAGTCTTTTAAAAAAGTACACAACACACTGTTACAAATGTCTGTGTATAGGCCTGACACACACCTGTACGTGCATACAAGAGAGTCAAATGCTTTTATCAAAATGGCTCGGTAAAACATTCTCAGAAGCAACGAAAAAGATGTATTAAATAGTTACTAAAACTGGAGACAATTGTCCGGGGAATGTTGTTCAAGTCACAGGGAACAGCTGGATGCTAGGTCTTAGTGACGTTTGCAAGCCTTTTAAAGAGGAACTTTTACCAGTTCCTTATATGCCAAGCATCACCTGAATTGTTTTCATTAAGTTCTCCTTGCATCAAATTTCTTTAAAGTACCAAAAAGTCTGATGTCAGTATCTTCAAGTATGACTCCTCATCTGAGAAAAGGCTTGACCTAAGTTTTAGGTACTAAAATATATCCCCCTAAACTGCCCGAAAGTCATCCTTCGCCCCAGATCTGTGTGCAAAGCTTTACCAGTTACAGGCTTCTGAACAGAGGCACACACTTCAAATGAGTTACCAGATGAAATGTAGTTGGTAAACAGTAGCAGTCAGCACTAGGGGTAAGATCTGTGTAAAAACCATACTACCAGCTATTTTATTGTAAATTTGTTTGAAAAACTAGAGGGGTTGGGGATAGGATTCCAAAGAACAGACTGAAAAATAACACCAGTAATAAGTGGCAAGGGTAGTCCATGTGTTACGGTTTTAATTCAAACTCTCAAGGACAACCTGCTGGTAAAGTACACAAACATCCTTTGTATTCTCATACCTGCTTGTTTAGCCAGGTATTCCTTTGTCTCTACAATCAGAATGTACAGAGAGAAATGAAACTCCCAACTTTCAGACTACCGATTTCCAAATAAACTAGATTGTGTTATTTCCAGTTTGAACATGTATATGTGAATACCACTCAAAAGACACTGTTAGTAACATACTTGCATAGAGAAAAACTCAGAAAGTTTTCATTTTCAACTTGTACTGAAAAACCATGTTATTCTTCCTACAGCCAAATTATGAAAGAGCTTCATCATACGGGTTAGTGGAGCAATCTACACTCCAGCAAAAAGTGTTCATTTGTTTCATTTAGGTTCTTAGTATTTATCTGAAGTCTGAAAATGATGCATCAAGAACTCAGCATTTCAACTTGAGAATAAAAATTCAAACATACCTTTTGTTGAATTCCAGCTTAAGTGATTTTTTATGTAAATCTTGCAGCTGACGAAAGGCAAAAAGCAACCAATCTCTGCAGTGATTAGTCTCGTCTTTAAGACTATGGGTCACCTGCCCCAGGATTTTCTAAATGAACAAGGAATCCATGGGGCAAAATAACTTTTTCAAAGGTGGGCCAGAACGGAACGTTTATCTCTTCACGCCAACAGGGAAGCAGTGAAATGTAATCCTTTGAGTAACTCTTTTTGGTTGATGTTACCTTTGTCTCATCCTCATTTCATGCAATTGGATTAGCTTGGGACTGTGTCCAATGTTTCAACTTTAGAACTTTTCTTAGAAAAGTATGTTACCCCTCTAACACCTAAATTTGTATACAAAAATCATCTTTACTCCTTAACAAGTGTTTTTCAGCATGACCAGTGTGCAACTGACATTCACATGGCTTACAAAACCTAAGTCTTTTGAGAAATGTATTTCTTTTAGCTGAACCTCTATAATCATGACAAGAGATTGATTAAAATGCCAAGATAAGAAACAATTTATTATAGAGAGAAGAAAAATTTCTCATCCAAAATATAGAAATCTGTACAACTTTGCCACAATCAATATACATGAACGTACAAATTTACACCAGTTCATAATTTACCAAATAAAAGATGACTAACAAAGTTCACAAAATAGATGGTGGTTTGTGGAAAAGACTTTTACCCAATTAAGTACAAGGAGAGTTACAAACCAGACCTCCACTTTCTAAAAATAAGAAGTTTACTCAGTCTTAGAAAACTACAAGCTAGCAAATGTACAGAGAGCTGGCTGGTGCTAACACCACAGTTGAGACAGTGTCTTTTTAAGGGTCTTTTTTTTTTAAAGCCTGTTGCCAAGGCAAATTCCGGTCACTTGCTACTTTCAAGGCCAAAAACACAATACAAGGTCTGACCATTTCCCCAGGTCATGCTTACTAGTTTGTCTTATATACATTTATACATATTTAAGTGCTAGGTAAAAGTCTTGTCATAAAATTTCCAGTACTACCATGTTTAAAATGTTGAGCTTTCCTACTGAGCTGCCAAAAAGGATAACAACTTTTAAGTGTAATAGTGCAAATTTTCTCTGCAAGTTCTACTGCAGAGAAATACAAATTTTCATTAAAGGGACTGATGTAAAAATTTAGGCATCTTGTCTGGGAGAAACTGAAACCATCCTAGGACTTCACTCCTAGCAAATAAGATGATCATTTACTTGGACTCACAGGCTATTAAAATCATTGAAAGGTACTGTCCAAACTATGGCACTGTCACTTAAAAAAAATTTTTTTTTACCACTCTATCTTGTGCCAGATCTTCACAGCTGTGACATGGTTTAAATTCCATAATCCATCCCCCAAGGGGAGCCCACCCAAAGCAAAAATCAAATTTATCCATCCATTATAAGATGATCCATCCATAGACTATATCTTAACCTGATACAGTCATCATATTGTAGTTTTTGGAAGGGCTTGTTCTGCCCAAGAGAAGTTCCTCCTTACAGCTGATTCTGCTGTCTACCATTTGCACGTTGGTGCTGTTTTGGGTGCTACCTCCTGCTGGTGAGGCTTCGTACAGCACACAGATGGAGCCATCCTCGCCAATTCTGTAGGACATTCGTACGGGTCAACCCAGAGCGTGAGTTCACTTGGGAGAAGCCTGAACAGCTCCTGACTGCTCAGCCCAATCCGCTGCGCTGCCTGTCCAATCAGAGGATCCATTTTATGGTTGATGCGAATACAACGGTAACCTGATCCCTTGCAGGGCTTCTCTGGGAACCAGTGATGTTTATAATGCTCTACAGAAGAAAAGAAGAGAGAAAACAATGCTTAGACGCCGTTACTGACGGCTCCCGCCTTAGTCTCCTCCTTCCGTTGGCTCCTTTGAGTGAAAATGCCGAATATCAACTTTTTTTTTTAAAGCCCCGCATCGCATTCGCGGATGTGCGCGGATGGAAAACGAGCAGGGCAGGGTTTTAGAAACAACAGTTGCACGGGACAAAACAATCTCCGGGAACCAACCGGCTGAGCCGCCAAAACGGGAATCAGGCGCGCAGCCTGCGCCAGCCGGACGGCACCGGCGGCCAGGCGGGAACCTGTTTACTTTCTCCACCCCGCCCTGGCCGCACACAATGGGGTTTATGACTTTGGAGGAGAAGCGCCACCGGAGTGTTAACCCCGAAGGGAAGGAAAACAAGCCACCCTAAACCACGCTCTGGGTAGGGCTGTAATTGTGCCGCTGACAAATTCGATGATTAATGGGCAGGGTTAGGAGGCGCGGGGGGACCGCAAGTGTGTCCCGAGCGGGCTTCGGGGCAGCCGCGCCGTTTTACCCCCGGGCCCGATCGCCGAGCCCGCAACGGTTGGACCGGAGTAGGGGGAGGAAGCGTCGAACCCACCCCAGCCCCGCGGGTCCTTTGTCCCCCCAAATCCGCGGAACGTCCGAGGACCGCAGCTCCCGCCTCGGTCGGCTTTAGTTTCTTTGTTGTGCGTCAGTTTTCTTCTCCCCTCCGTTGGCCAACCACGGGGGGACAGGGAGCGCCCTCGACCCAAGCCCCAAACCCTCTCCGGGACCCGCCGTTAGCGGCCGCCCGGCGAGCCAGCCACCATCCCGCGGCCGGACTCGAGCGCGGTCGCCCGGGCGCTGCGGACACTCCCGCGGNCTCGCTCGTGAGCCCCTTGGTGCGGAGGAACTTAGAGATGAAGGACACGGCGGCGGCGATCTCGCCTATCATGGTGGCGGCCCGACTGTAGAAGGGATGCATGGGGGCGGCGGGCGGGGGCGGCCCGGGGCGGCCGGGGCTCGGCGGCGCGGCCCCGACGGAGGAGCGGCCACCCCGGGCTCCCTCACAAGTCAGAGGGCTGAGAGGGAGAGAGGGCGTGAGCGGCGTACGGCTACTTTTTTTTCTCCTTTCTTTATAGTAAAAAAAGTTATTTTCGACACAGGAGGCGGCAGCAAAGAGGAAGAGACGAGCGACGGCGGCCTGGTCACATCGCTCGGACCTCCCCAGCCGCCTCCGCCTCCAGCTCCGCAGCCTCCGAAGCTCCCAACAGTTGCATCTCCAGCTCCGACGGGCTAAGAGATAAAGGGGTGGTGCAGCACTTTTTATAGAGCCACGGAAAGGAAGTGGCGTAGCTGGAGCGTGACGGCCGAGTCCAGCCAATCCAGAGATCGCACCATTGTGACGCAAGCAGATTCGGAGTCGGAGGGGGCGGGAAAAAGGGGCCAAGGGGCGGGTCCATAGACTGAGAAGAGAGGGAGGAGCTGACGTAATCCGCTTGTAAACAAATAAACCCCGGAGTGGCAGCCGGAGAAGGGGGAGCAAGTGGCGGGGGAAGGAGGAAACCAGGGGTGCGCGTGTGAAAGCCCCGCCTCCCCAGCCCTAGCTCCTCCTTCCCGCTCCAGCAACTCCAGGCACCGCGCCAGCGCATCCTCTGCAAGAGTACTCTGCCCGGGCTAGCCTGCGAGGAGGCTTAATGCTGTGCAGATAAAAGCGGCCCGGCTGAGGCTGTGTACGCCCGCGCCAGCGGCACGAATACGTCTGCAAGGCAGTGGCCCGCTGACTGTACTCGGTGTTTACATCCTGTCCCCGACGCCGAGTCTACGTGGCTTGCTCACGGGCAGGATGAGCAGCGGGGTGTGGGTACCAGTGCTGAGGATACGGGGAGTGTGGAGAAGAGCGGAGCGAACCGGCTCTCGAGGGTTAGTCAGCCTGTTAGGATTGCTGTTCAGTGGCGTCAAGAGTCAAATGGAGAGAAGAATGGAGTCCTTACTGAACCCATCTTAAAACTGATAAGAAAGCCTGTTATTGCAGATAAGTATGGTAACCGTAACGTTTAATCTATAAACAGCAAAAAACTATGCATTTTACACCATTTACGCACAAAACCAAAGATTGTTTCTTTTTCTAAACTAAGTAACTGTCTCAGCCTTCGCCTTTTGCTGTTCTTTATAAAACAAGAAAATAAAGATAAAATGTGAAGGTTGTGAAAGTACTAGGGCAGACATTTAAGGTTACTTGAAGTCCTACTTGCCAGACGGGGATTGGGGGGGCGCGGGAATACGAAGGCATGAGCCTGCTAAAACGATTAGGCCTGCGAGAGGGTTAACCCGAACTCCATTAAAGAGGAGGGGAAAAGAAAAAAAAAAAAAAAAAAGATGGTGAGCTGGGCAGATGGAGAAAGCAAACAAGAGGCAGAAGTTGAACTCTACCAGATGGAAATAAATATCCTGAGCTTAGCTGGTCATCAATATTGCAAAACACTGCTGAGCCAAAGGGTATAGAAATGAAGGGAAAAGTACAATTTACCATAAAGCAGTAGGAGAAAAATATTTGTTGTTTGAATGAAATATGTAAAACTGGGCTTGAAAGAATAGCTTCTAGGTTATTTTTTCATTTATACACAATAATTATAGGTAGTTACATGTGAAATAAATAAAAGATAGTAAAACTGAATTATTTAAAAGCATTGACATGAAAGTGTTTTCTTTGAATAAATGCATCAGTGCATCAAAAATAATGGTAAATAGATACATTCGTTTCCTTCTAGGACTCTACAGATAGAACTGTGCTTAAAAGTAAATGTCATGGTAATTACTTCCCTAGGGATGTGAAACCTCTTGCACTACTCAAAATGGGATAGGGAAACAAGTAAATCCTTAAAATTACCATAGCCCTAGATCTAGATTTTCTGATATCCTTCTAACCCCCACCACCCTTACTCATCTGCTCTGTTCATTTCCAGTACACCATCAGTCATTCAAGCATTAGATTAGAAATCAGGTGAGTTTTTCTTCTTCAAAAATTTTGAGCTTAAACTGACTCATCTACAAAATAGAAATAATGAAATTAACAAAGTATTAGGATCCAAATTCATTCCTATCTCCCAGCCCATGTTTTCTCCACTACTTTTTTTTTGTTTGTTTCATTGAAATGTATTTGAGGTACAATATCATGCTAGTTTCAAGTGTACTACATAATGATTTAACATTTGCATACATTATGAAATGGCCACTACTTTTAACTGCCTTCCCAGACAGCAGCTGGACCCTTTCTGAATGCTTCTTAAAATCAGTAGAATAGAGTTAACAAAGTTGAACTCACATATTCTAGAAGGGGTTTTCCTCCCACTGTTTTCTATTGTTATGTGTGTGTTTCCCACTTTAAATCGTTCCTTTAAGAGATAAATGGATTTAAGAAATTACTCTTTTACATTAGTGTGATCTAGGGAGTACTCAGGAGGGAAAATAGGAGATAAATATTGGTCCTAAATGCAAGCTTTAGATAGTGGATAATGTTAATAGCTAATGGTTTTCAAATCAGGACATATATATGTTTAGTAATATTTTTCCAGAAGTTTGGTAAGGCTGTTCCCATCCAAGAAACTAGGAGATATTTCTTGAATTTATAAAGGCACTTTCTCATCTTGTTAGTATGCTAAACTACAGGGTACTCCCAACTACTTACAAACCCAACTCTTCATTCTGTGTCTTTAGGCAAGTTATTTAACTTCTCTGCATCGTAATCTCCAAAAAATGGAAAGGTTGTTATGAGGACTAAGTGGAATAATTTTGTTGTTTAGTCGCTCAGTCAGGTCTGACTGTTTTTGACCCCACGGACTGGCAGGCTCTTCGGTCCTTGGGATTTCCCAGGCAAGAATGTGGCGTGGGTTGCCATGTCCTACTTCAGAGGATCCTCCCAACCCAGGGATCAAACCCAGGTCTCCCACTTTGCAGGTGGATTCTTTACTCTCTGAGTCACCAGGGAAGCCACATACTAGACAGAAAACAGGCAGAGTGGGGCAAGGAGTGAGAACTGTTCTTTCTCCTCCTGTCTCCTGAAAATGTCACTGAGTCGCATCTGACTCTTTGCGACCCCACGGCCTGTAGATTCTATCCATGTAATTCTCTAGGCAAGAATACTGGAGAGGATTGCCATTCCCTTCTCCAGGGGCTCTTCCCACCCAGGGATCGAACCAGGGTCTCCCACATTGCAGAGAGATTCTTCACTCTCTGAACCACCAGGGTAGTTCTTAGATAGATAGGTATATTAAGTTGCCTGTGATAATATATATAATTATCAAATTAATTACTAAAACCTATAAAACTTTCAAAGCACTATTAAAAAAAAAAAAAACACCTTAAGGGATATGAAACCCAAAAACCTGGGTTTCAAAATAAATCTGCAAGTGACAAATGTCAGATCTTTGGAGTGCTTAAGAGTTCAGAAGGTACTTTCTATAGAGGAAACTATCAGGCTAGAATTCTCAAAGGGCTGGATTATATTCCCGTCCCTTAGTTCAATTCTTACCTGAAGAGTTTGCTCTGAACTAAATCACAGCTCCCTGTAGACTTTTTGAGTAATTGTGTTAACCAAAAAAGGGAGAGATAAAAAAAGAAAATTTTATATAGGGTGAGGGAATGAACTTCTTTCTCTATTTCATAGACTAGTAAAATCTAGGAATCAACACAAGTTTGAAAATCTTATTTTGCCAAAGACATTATTTAAAGAATTACATTATCATCATCATTGTCATTATCATTTTGGGGTAAAGATGACGTTTTAATACCCCCAAGGTAAGAAAGGTATCCATATCAGAAAATAAAGCATGGTCTTTTTAAGTGAATAAATTTTAAGTCACTAAATGTCACTTTTGCATTTCAGCATTTGGGAACTCATCAAACTATTAATCTATGAATAAGAGAGCGCTAAATTAGTTTTTTTATGCTATTCATTGGATATGCTATTCCCACTGCCTGGAATATCCCCTCCCTTTTTTTTTTTTTCCCCCAGCTAATATCTGCTTATCATCCAAGAAGACTTCTCTGACTCTGGACTTGTGTAAGTGTCTACAGTATTCTGCTTCCCCATGCCCTTGCCCTTGCCCTGGTACTGATCAGACATACTAAATTTACTATGTTTACTAATCCCTTTTCCTTTCTGGTCTGTAAATCCTCACAGGGCAGGCATCTTCTGTCATTCACTATTGTGAATGCCTAAGAAACACACCAACACATAGTAAATGCTGTTGACTGATGTTAAATAGACATCTAAATACAAATGAGTCCATCAAAACCATGACTTGCAAACACACACACAAAACCCGCAAAAAGAAACAAACAATAACAAAAAACAACGTGACTTGCAGTTTGTCAGCTGACAGATCACACAGAGCAAGTTGTCTTGCTTAAAATCGGACAGTCAATATTTGAGAAGATAAGTAACTCACCCCTGTGGCACTGTCTTTCTGGCTCCCGTGAGTGTTAGATTACACCATAGTGTTTTAGATAAATGTTGTTTTAGGATAGGCTGCATTTCCAAAGCAAATGAAATGGACACCAAAGTCACTTGGATATGCTGCTTAAGAAATACTGTAGAAGTCTCCACATCGCTCCCATTTGAAGTTTCTTATCTTGTTTCTCCACATGTTATATAGACAGATTTTAGTATTTTTATATATCAGATTACACAGGGTGTCATTTGCCACTCTCTCACATTACCCTTCTATCCTGAAGTTGTTCACAAGGAGTCCTTCCTAAACTCCAGGCTTCCATTTCATCCCTGTGATCCTGGCTTCCTGCATTATTGTTAGGAAAGTCCCAGATTTTTTTTTTTTTTTTAACGGCTGTGTTACAGTTCACAAGGTTGTCCAGTAGGCCTCCCCCACCACCCCTTCAAGTCTCCCTCCCTATAATCCCCATTCACAAAGGTTTTACTCCTTATCTGGCCCCTCCCTCCCCAAAGGCACCTTTAGGCCCAGAGACTCCCTTGCTGAGCTGGATGAGCCTCCTGGTTGCTGAAAGCATTCACTAAAGTTACTATCTATTTTATCCTCTGTTGTGAATTTACTTCCAGATTAATTAAATTGGGGTAATTTGAAGTGACTTCTATTTTTGTCTCTAATTCTTATTTAAATCTTTAAATAATTTAGCTTTCATCTCTTCAACTAGAGACTTAATGCCTTAATTTACATCCTAGGTGTCCTTGGTGCTAGCTTTAGAAAACTCACAGCTGGTTCAAGCAGGAGAGTTCTTTACAGAGTGTTAATAGCAAATAGAGACAGGGTATTTATTTTGGGGTGTGTATGGGGGAGAAGGAGATAAGCCAGTCCCCAAAGTGAGTGATCTCTCTGATCAGTGAAGTTGGCCCATAGATAGGTCTCTGGAAGGAAGAAAAAGAGGGGACCTGATCTGGAAGTATTTTAAAGACTTAAACCACTATGAGGAAGATAAATATTGCTGAAAAAACTGGTGAGTAAATAGGGCCATAGTTACCTGGCAGTGAGGGGAGAGTGAATGTTTGGGGCAGGGAAGTGAAATGATCAGATTTATATTTTGGAAAGTCCTAAGGATGATGAATTAAATTGAGGTCATTTGAAGTGACTTCTATTTTTGTCTCTAATTCTTATTTAAATCTTTAAATAATTCAGCTTTCATCTCTTCAACTAGAGACTTAATGCCTTTTGTTTATTCTTTTCTTGATTGTCCATGGGAAGCAGACCACTTTTAGGAACCTCCCCACCTGCCAACCTGCTTTGCTTTGCTTAGATATGAATTCAAGGGCACAAACTAAGACCCTTGTTCTAGGTTTAAATCAAGAAACATAAGAGAACTAGAAATCAGACAGTGACAAGTATAGATTTGGGCCCAAACTGTTCTTCTTGTTAAAGCAATTGGGAAAAGGGATTAAAGAGTTGCTTCTGAGCAGTAGTAACAAGGATCATACAATTAACATCACTGAAGGTGAACCAGACACTGTACTAAGTATTTTGTTTTGTTTTGTTTTGTTTTGCATTTGCAAAGTCAATTCAGTCATGTCTGACTATTTGTGACCCTATGGACTGAAGCCCGCCAAGCTCCTCTGTCCATAGGATTTTACAGGCAAGAATACTGGAGTGGATTGCCATGCCCTCCTCCAGGGGATCTTCCCCGCATCTCTCATATCTCTTGCATTGGCAGGTGGGTTCTTTACCATTAGCACCACCTGGGAAGCCCATTTTATTTTTACTTTTTATTTACTTATGTATCTATTTATTTTTGGCTGTGCCACTCCACTTGTGGGATTTTAATTCCCCATCCAGGGAATGAACCTGGGCCCTCGGCAGTAAGACCATATTGTCCTAACCAGTGTACCACCAGAGAATTCCTGTGTACTAAGTATTTTAGAGGCATCCATTTAATTCTCCCAGAAACACCACCAGGTAAGTATAATTGTCTGCATTTAACATGTGAGATTTCAGTCCTAAAGAAAATAAGTAATTTACTCAAGGTCTTACAACTAGATTTAAACCCTAAAGTCTACGCTACAAAACTTGGAGGTGAATTCCTGATACTACCTTTTCTAAAGGGATCATGAGAAATAAAATCTTATAAAAGTATAAAACATTTTGGAAATTAGTAGAGATGGTAGAAAGGGGAAAAAAAAAATTCAAGACAGCTTAGGAGAGTTCTCATGGCTGACATATCCTGGAAAATACAGCTATATTTCTTAAAAGGCTCACTGAAAAATGAATCAAAGAACATATTAAAACATTAATCTGCCAAATAAAATAAGTTCACTGGAATGAAAACTATCCCTAGGGGCAGATAAGAGAAAGCAGAAAAAAAAATACCTTCTATTTTAGACTATTTTAGCATCTCGCTTCTCCTTTGACTTAAATTGGCAGAAGGAACTAGGAAGTGGGTCGGCCCCACAGTCCTCCTCCAACATTTAAGTGGAATCCAGTGAGCTTTGAGGGCTTCTGTGAAAAGCTGGAGAGCAGCAAGAAGGGTTGCTTTTGTGTCTATCTCCTCGCCAGCTTCCCTGGTGGCTCAGTGGTAAAAAAAAAAAATCCTCTTGCAATGCAGGAGATGCAAGAGACAGAGGTTCCATCCCTGGGTGGGGAAGATCCCCTGGAGGAGGGCATGAAAACACACCCCAGTATTGCCTGGAGAATCCCATGGACAAAGGAGCCTGGCGGGCTACAGTCAATAGAGTTGCATGACTGAGGGTGTAACATGCTTCTCCTTCTCATCATTCCTTTTAGCAGACCCTATGATTTCACTTACTTTTTTTTCTTTTGAAAGCTGCCACCATCTACTCTGTCTCCTGGGGCAATCCCCCACTGTTCAGGCTTATTGGATGTTTATCTGCATCTTCCCAGCACCAACAGTCTACTTCAGTTTTACAGTTTAACAACAGTGTGGGGAAAGAGATGATAAGAATCAACTTTGGAAAATTGAAAGCCTTAAGGAATCATACAAAGTTCTTATAAGTTATGGCCCTGGCCTAACTAGAGTAGTTATAACTTTCTGAATATGGAAGACACAGACCTCCCCTCCCTGCCAAACCCATAGGGCAGCCAGGTTTCAAAGTGTGAACCCAGGCTAGCCATCTCAACACCACCCCAGGAAACTGATAGAAATGCAAACTTTTGGCTCTAGACCTACTAAGAGAGAAACTCGAGGGGTGGGGTTCAACAGTTTAGCACTAATGTTCCAGGACAACTGCTTTAAAAAGTAATGGCAACATTTCTACAATTTAAGTTCAGCAAGTAGGACTTCCTTCCCCGGTGGCACAGTGAATCAAGAATCCATCTGCCAATGCAAGAGACATGGACTTGATCCCTGGTCCAGGAAGATTCCACACGCCTTGGAGCAACTGGGCCCCTGCACCCTCACAGCTGCTGCAGCCCGCATGCCTAGGACCTGTGCCCCGCAACAAGAGAAGCTACAGCGATGAGAAGCCTGCGCGCTGCAACAAAAAGTGGCCTCCAATCACTGCAACTAGAGAACCTCACATCAGCCCCAAACTAAGTAAATAAATAAAACCAGCAAACAAACTTCATAGCCAGGCATATACTGTTTCAAATAGAAATCTTATCCTTTAAAAGAAAAAAAGCATACTAATTTAATATGTAAAAGCTGCCTTTTAAGTATCAAGTATGTTCTAAGTGAGTGGTTATTTGCTTTCCTGAGGTTCTGCAGTCTGGGTAAAATGCATCTTTCTCAGCTTCTGAAACAATAGGCAAGTGAGAGTATACAGTGATGTTCCTATGTTACTCTCAAAAGAGAAGCTAATACTCAGGAAGCTTGATAAGATAATCATCTAATCAAATGTTGGTATAATCCATGCCTTTATTTTCACTTATAGGAAAAACAGCAACTTGTCCTTTTCAAGGAACTTGAATTTAAAATAAGTAGGGACTTCCCTGGAGGTCCAGTAGTTAAGACTCCAGGCTTACACTGCAGGGAGTATGGGTTTGACCCCTGGCCTGGCCCATGTGCAGACCCTACATGCTACTTGATATGGCCAAAAAGGTTTACATGTATTAAGTAATGTCGCCTCATCCCTTTCAAACTAAATGTCCAGCTAAAACAAAAGAGCATCCAAGTTGCACAAGTAAGTGTGGTAAATAAATATGAAGCCCTATATATAGATATCCAACGTGATTGTGAAAACCATCATCATGCATTTGGATATACTTTAGCAGGAATTCAAGGGTTGAAATCCCCTTGGAAAATGCAATTTAGGATGTATTCATCTATAAGGCATAGCAAATTAGATACAAATTCCTGAAAAAGACTATATTCTAGCTATAGAGAAGTCCTCTAAAGAAAAAAAGGGGGGGGGTGATGGGGAGACTATGATTAGCATGTCAAATTACATTATATTTTCTAAAGGGAATAAAGTAAGAAACTTCCTATTATGTTCTTATCCACTTGGCTAGTAAATTCTTATAATTGAAGCAAAACCAATCTTCAGCCTAGATAATATTTATAATACAGTTTGATTTAGTCAAATGCAAAAGCAGGGGTCCATCATTAGCATTACTGCATGTGCTGGAAACATTCTATATTTGCATGTGTTTTAATAGAAGTCTCTAAATCTTTACATCGTTTTCAACAAAACATAGGAAACATTCTCATCTTCTGAAAACTGATTTGAAGTTTGTGATGACCACCATCAAACTCAAGAAATGGTCTGTCTCCCTGTTGTTTTTAATGTTTGACCTTACTCTTTATTGCACAAGTAGATTTCAAACACTGAAACTAGTAAGAGATTCAGCACTCAGGAATGGATCTCCCTATAGAAACAAACTTCTCTGTACCATCTTTAGATGGTGGGAGCTGTGAGAGTTAAAATGACCACTTTTATCTTTATCCTTGAAAATTCTATCCTTCAGTTCGGTTCAGTCGCTCAGTCGTGTCCGACTCTTTGCAACCCCATGAATCGCAGCACGCCAGGCCTCCCTGTCCATCACCAACTCCCAGAGTTCACTCAGACTCTTGTCCATCGAGTCCGTGAGCCATCGAGCCATCTCATCCTCGGTCGTCCCCTTCTCCTCCTGCCCCCAATCCCTCCCAGCATCAGAGTCTTTTCCAATGAGTCAACTCTTCGCATGAGGTGGCCAAAGTATTGGAGCTTCAGCTTTAGCATCATTCCTTCCAAAGAAATCCCAGGGTTGATCTTCAGAATGGACAGGTTGGATCTCCTTGCAGTCCAAGGGACTCTTAAGAGTCTTCTCCAACACCACAGCTCAAAAGCATCAATTCTTTGGCGCTCAGCCTTCTTCACAGTCCGACTCTCACATCCATACAGACCACAGGAAAAACCATAGCCTTGACTAGACAGACCTTAGTTGGCAAAGTAACGTCTCTGCTTTTGAATATACTATCTAGGTTGGTCATAACTTTTCTTCTAAGGAGTAAGCGTCTTTTAAGTTCATGGCTGCAGTCACCATCTGCAGTGATTTTGGAGCCCAAAATAAAGTCTGACACTGTTTCTACTGTTTCCCCATCCATTTCTCATGAAGTGATGGGGCCAGATGCCACGATCTTCGTTTTCTGAATGTTGAGCTTCAAGCCAACTTTTTCACTCTCCTCTTTCACTTTCATCAAGAGGCTCTTTAGTTCCTCTTCACTTTCTGCCATAAGGGTGGTGTCATCTGCACATCTGAGGTTATTGATATTTCTCCTGGCAATCTTGATTCCAGCTTGTGCTTCTTCCAGTCCAGCATTTCTCATGATGTACTCTGCATAGAAGTTAAATAAGCAGGGTGACAATATACAGCCTTGATGTACTCNCTCTTCACTTTCTGCCATAAGGGTGGTGTCATCTGCACATCTGAGGTTATTGATATTTCTCCTGGCAATCTTGATTCCAGCTTGTGCTTCTTCCAGTCCAGCATTTCTCATGATGTACTCTGCATAGAAGTTAAATAAGCAGGGTGACAATATACAGCCTTGATGTACTCCTTTTCCTATTTGGAACCAGTCTGTTGTTCCATGTCCAGTTCTAACTGTTGCTTCCTGACCTGCATACAAGGTTTCTCAAGAGGCAGGCCAGGTGGTCTGGTATTCCCATCTCTTTCAGAATTTTCCACAGTTTATTGTGATCCACACAGTCAAAGGCTTTGGCATAGTCAAGAAAGTAGAAATTGATGTTTTTCTGGAACTCTCTTGCTTTTTCCATGATCCAGCAGATGTTGGCAATTTGATCTCTGGTTCCTCTACCTTTTCTAAAACCAGCTTGAAGTTCAGAGTTCACATATTGCTGAAGCCTGGCTTGGAGAATTTTGAGCATTACTATACTAGCATGTGAGATGAGTGCAATTGTGCGGTAGTTTGAGCATTCTTGGGCATTGCCTTTCTTTGGAATTGGAATGAAAACTGACCTTTTCCAGTCCTGTGGCCACTGCCGAGTTTTCCAGATTTGCTGGCATATTGAGTGCAGCACTTTCATAGCATCATCTTTCAGGATTTGAAAGAGCTCAACTGGAATTCCATCACCTCCACTAGCTTTGTTCGTAGTGATGCTTTCTAAGGCCCACTGGACTTCACATTCCAAGATGTCTGGCTCTAGATTAGTCATCACATCATCATGATTATCTGGGTCGTGAAGATCTTTTTTGTACAGTTCTTCCATGTATTCTTGCCACCTCTCCTTAATATCTTCTGCTTCTGTTAGGTCCAGACCATTTCTGTCCTTTATCGAGCCCATCTTTGATGAAATGTTCCCTTGGTATCTCTAATTTTCTTGAAGAGGTCTCTAGTCTTTCCCATTCTGTTCTTTTCCTCTATTTCTTTGCATTGATCACTGAAGAACGCTTTCTTATCTCTTCTTGCTATTCCTTGGAACTCTACATTCAGATGTTTATATCTTTCCTTTTCTCCTTTGCTGTTCACTTCTCTTCTTTTCACAGCTATTTGTAAGGCCTCCCCAGACAGCCATTTTGCTTTTTTGCATTTCTTTTTCATGGGGATGGTCTTGATCCCTGTCTCCTGTACAATGTCACGAACCTCATTCCATAGTTCAGGCACTCTATCAGATCTAGACCCTTAAATCTATTTCTCACTTCCACTGTATAATCATAAGGGATTTGATTTAGGTCATACCTGCATGGTCTAGTGGTTCCTTAGTCCCCTTGAATGGATGATCTCATCTTTCTGAAAAAGAGCTTTATTGAGATATATTTTACATAAAATAAAATTCATCCATTTCAAGTGTACCTTTCAATAATTTTGAGATAACTTATCAACTTGTGCAACCATCACCATAATTAGTTTCAGAACATTTTCATCTCCCTCAATAAAATCTCAGTCTTAACCCTGGCACTCCCAGTCCCAGGAAACCAATAACCTAATTTCTGTCTATAGACTTACTCATTCTGGATGTTTTATGTATGGAAATCATAGAGTCCATGGCCTTGTTGTGGGAAAATAGAACACAGAGAGGATGGTCATGTCCCAGGTCTCAGGCGAGGCCCCGGGACAGGCCACCTAGTGAGGTTCCTTGGCTTCCCTTGGGAAAGAATTAAAAGCAAGCCATAGGGATTTATTTAGAGAGATACACATTCCATAGGCAGAATGTGGCCCATCGCAGAAGGCAAGTGCTTAGTCATTCAATTGTGTGCAACTCTGCGATCCCATGGACTATAGCCCACCAGGCTCCTCTCTCCATGGGATTCTCCAGACAAGAATACTGGAGTGGGTTGCCATTTCCTTCTCCAGGGGATCTTCCCAACCCAGGATCAAAACTGTGTCTCTTACGTCTACTGCATTGACAGGCGGGTTCTTTACTGCTAGCATCACCTGAGAGGCTCCTCAGAAGGCAAGTCAGTCAGTCAGTCAGTCATTCACTCAGTCATGTCTGACTCTGTGACCCCACGGACCTGCAGCACTCCAGGCTTCCCTGTCCATCACCAACTCCCAAAGCTTGCTCAAACTCATGTCCATCAAGTCGGTGATGGCAGCCAAGCATCTCATCCTCTGTCATCCCCTTCTCCTCTTGCCTTCAGTCTTCCCCAGCATCAGGGTCTTTTTCAATGAGTCAGTTCTTTGCATCAGGTGGCCAAAGTATTGGAGTTTCAGAAGGTAAGAGTGGCCACCAAATATGGGGTGGTTAGTTTTTATGGGCTGGGTAATTTCATAGGCTAACAAATGGCAGGATTAGCCCCACTATTTTGAACAAGGAGCAGTGATTTCAAAGAATTTGGCCACTTTCTGGCTTTTCATGGTTGGCCTTGGAACTGTCATGGTGCCTGTGGGTGTGTCATTCAGCATGCTGATCTATTACAATGAGCATATAATGAGGCTCAAGGTACACAGGAAGTCGAATCTTCTGCCATCTTGTACCTAGTAGGTTCTAACCAGTTTATGTTGCATCTTTAACAGCTATATCTTTCTTTTAATGGTTCTGCCCTGTCCTCTTGCCCTCTGTCTCAGACTTGTATCTTGTATCAGACTTCTTCCACTTAGCATAAAGTCTTGAGTTTCATCCACATTCAGCATGTTGTGTCTCTGTTTGCTTGCTTGTTTAATTATTTTTCCTGTTGTATCATACCAGAATTTCCTCTTGACTGAAATGGTACATTATATGCGACATTGTTATAGTTGCCTGCTAGGTGAAGAAGGCTGAGCGCCAAAGAATTGATGCTTTTGAACTGTGGTGTTGGAGAAGACTCTTGAGAGTCCCTTGGACTGCAAGGAGATCCAACCAGTCCATTCTGAAGGAGATCAACCCTGGGATTTCTTTGAAAGGAATGACACTAAGCTGAAACTCCAGTACTTTGGCCACCTCATGCGAAGAGTTGACTCATTGGAAAAGACCCTGATGCTGGGAGGGATTGGGGGCAGGAGGAGAAGGGGACGACCGAGGATGAGATGGCTGGATGGCATCACGGACTCGATAGATGTGAGTCTGAGTGAACTCCAGGAATTGGTGATGGACAGGGAGGCCTGGCGTGCTGTGATTCATGGGGTCTCAAAGAGTAGGACACGACTGAGCAACTGAACGGAATGGAACAGAGGCTGATGGGGGCCAACTCAGGGGGCGTCTACATCCCCTTTCCATGGCCCTTCCCCTTTAGACATTTGTCTACCACCTCTAAAGCCTTCGAGATGTCATTTTTTCATGGGTAGATGAGGCACTCCTCTCTTATTAGGTCATTGCCTGCTGCAGAATTAATGACTTACTCACTTAAGGTGCCTGGCATATTCCCCACACCCACACCGCAACATCACACTCCACGCAGAATAAGCCAAATGAATTGAGAGAAAAAGCGCTTTCCTCAAGATACTTACCTCAGAGGAGTCCCCAGGAGAGGCAGACATTGCAGGTAGGAAAGAGGATAATAAGGGCACTCCAGTTACATAATCCAAATAAGAATGAAAATTGCCAGATAATTTAGCTGAGAGGACTTAGCTCAACAGTTAAACTCTTAACAGAAGCTTTATTTAGGCTCATTCTAACAAACAGGATCAGCAGACAAGTTCTTTTTAAAGAAAGTTCTCTTTCATCTGACTAAAAAGAAGGAACACATTTAAACCAAAACAGGAACTACTCTGGCAATATATGTGTAAAAAAAATAAGCACCCTATGGGGCTCTTTTTAAATTAGCCAGAGCGCACAGAGAACTCTTTGAAAAGAAAACTCGGGGGAAAATATTTTTCTTGATTTCATAAACACTCATTGTTTAATCATCTGAAGCAAGTGCAGACTTGTGATTAAGTTCCCCCACCTCCTAAAGGGATGAGCTCTTTTAAGTCACCTCCTCTCCCATCCACCCCCACCCCTGGCTCTATTTAAGGAGGCAAGAGAAGTAATTTGAAAACCAGCCTATCTTGGAAGCAAGAAGTGACCCAGCAGGTCCTAGTTTCAAACTAGATACACAGAGGCAAGGCTATGTCCCACACTTAGGCTCAAGAAGCTGAGTTTTTACTGAATTGCTTCCGTAGTGTACTGCTGCTGCTGCTGCTAAGTCACTTCAGTCGTATCCAACTCTGTGTGACCCCCATAGACGGCAGCCCACCAGGCTCCCCCGCCCTTGGGATTCTCCAGGCAAGAACACTGGAGTGGGTTGCCATTTCCTTCTCCAATGACTGAAAGTGAAAAGTGAAAGTGAAGCCGCTCAGTCGTGTCTGACTCTTAGCGACCCCATGGACCGCAGCCCACCAGGCTCCTCCATCCATGGGATTTTCCAGGCAAGAGTACTGGCAGTGTACTAATCAGTCCTTGTTCACATTCCATGAGGAGTGGATAACTGACTCCAGTTTAGTTTGCTGCTTTAAAAAAAAAAAAAAAGTGACTTCAAGGACACCATCCCTCCCCAACCCCTCTTTCCCACATTGAAGGCAGTCATATAATTTAATTCAGGGCACTCAGAACCACCAGTTGTAGCTTTTATTCTTAGCATTTTTTCAGATCTGGACTTGCTCTAATGAGAAAAGTTATGAGTCTTAAACAGGATCAAGTTATAATTACTCAAAATTGAGGCAACTTGACATGAAGCAAATATCTAACAGATTTTTTAAGTGAATAAAAGCCTAGCACAACATGTAAAGAAAGAAGAAAGAATTTTTACCAGAAATCTGGGTTTGGAGAACATTCTTGTAAATAAGAAATACATTTACTCTTGAACTTCTTGGCGTCCAGGAGAAAGAGAAACAAAACAGACTATATTTTTCTTTTGCTAACTTAAAAAAAAGACACTATTCCCTCCAAACTGTATTAGCATTAAATTCTGATACATTTATCAATTTATAATATGGAACAATTTTACATAATTTTATAAGAAATTCAGGAAAACATTTAGTGGTACATTCTTGCTTCGACCCTCCTAGCAAGAGCTGAGAATAAGTTCGCTGTTACATATTGGATGTATGAGTGTTCTGTGGCGTTCATAAGTTCATTTCACAGATTTGATTAAGCATTGAAGGTACTAGCTAAGCACTGAAGATCTAGCCATAAACAGAACAGACTGGTCCCACACATATGGAATCTGATAGGAAGACAGAAATTAAATAGTGTAAGTGTGACATTTTTATAGCATATTCTGAAAATTACAGTAAAAGAAAAATTTTGTTTTTAGGCACTAACTCCTGTCCAACTCTTTTTGTGACCACCACAGGCAACTCTGTCCTTGGGATTCTCCAGGCAAAATACTAGAGTGGGTTGCCATTTCCTTCTCCAGAGGATCTTCCCAACCCAGGGATCAACACTGCACCTCTTGCATTGCACGTGGATTTATTACTGCTGAGCCATACAGGTGCTCTGAAAGTCTAACTTTTAGAAAGATGGGACAGAAAAAACAATCAAAAAAATCTTTCCCACAGCAACAAGAAGTCAGAAATCTGAAAATGAGTAGGAATTAACCCACATAAGAGCTGGTTGTGGTTGGGGGGGGTGTTGAAAATTGCTCTCTAGACTAAGGAAACAAATTTACGAAGAGGACACGGGTTTGCCCAAAGCAGAATCATGTGGTCCTAAGAGGGGGAGTGAGAAGAAACAGACCAAAGTATGTGAGGCTAGAACCGGAGGCACCTTGTAAATTGCATTTAAGGTGCTGCTGCTGCTGCTGCTGCTGCTGCTAAGTCGCTTCAGTCGTGTCTGACTCTGTGTGACCCCATAGACAGCAGCCCACCAGGCTCCCCCATCCCTGGGATTCTTTAGGCAAAAATACTGGACTGGGTTGCCATTTCCTTTTCCAATGCATGAAAGTGAAACTGCTGCTGCTACTGCTGCTGCTGCTGCTGCTGCTAAGTCCCTTCAGTCATGTCCGACTCTGTGCGACCCCATGGATGGCAGCCCACCAGGCTCCCCCGTCCCTGGGATTCTCAGGCAAGAACACTGGAGTGGGTTGCCATTTCCTTCTCCAATGCATGAAAGTGGAGTCTTTCAGTCTTGTCCGACTCTTAGCGACCCCAAGGACTGGAGCCCACCAGGCTCCTCCATCCATGGGATTTTCCAGGCAGGAGTACTGGAGTGGGGTGCCATTGCCTTCTCCGATGAAAGTGAAAAGGCAAAGTGAAGTTGCTCAGTCATTTAAGATGTTAATCTTATCCAAAGAATAAGGAAGAAATCACCCAAGAGTTCTAAGTGTATTATTATACCTATTAAACACCAGAGCAATGAGAATTCTGGTATTAGAAAATTAGAAAGTGACAATTCATTCTTGAGGTTTTATTTCTTATTTGCTTTGTAAGAGAGCTATAGGAAAATCTGTAACCAAGACCGCTACTCTTAAGAAGCTTCTTTAGTGAGTGAGTGAAGTTGCTCAGTCGTGTCTGACTCTTTTGCGACCCCACGGACTGTAGCCTACTCTGTCCATGGAATTTTCCAGACAAGAATACTGGAATGGGTTGCCATTTCCTTCTCCAGGGGATCTTCCCAACCCAGGAATTGAACCCAGGTCTCCTGCATTGTAGGCAGACGCTTCTTTAGAAGCATCTTTAAAGAAGCTTCTTTAGATCTGCTCAAATATTCAATAACACTTGCAACTCTAGAGGTCAGATGGGCAAACTTTTTAAAATAGAGAGTCAGAATATGGATTTTGACTTTGTGAGCTAGAGGATCTTTGTCACATGTATTCAACTCTTGCTAGTATAGTGTAGAGGCAGCCATCAACTGTATGAGCTTGGCTGTGATCCCATGAAACTTTGTTTGGAAAACACAGGAGGTAATGGGTTTAGCCCTGGGGCAATACTTTGCCTATCCTTTTAATCTAGATCAAGTAGCATCAAAGACATGATCTGGATGGAAGAGTTTGGAGGCTATGGTAAACATCTAAGTAAACAAACCTTTAACAGAATAATTGTACTTCCTTGGGACTTTGATTTTGAGGAGGACCGACTTGGGACTGGGACTTGGGACCTGGGACTATAAAAAAGGAACAAATTGCACCTCCTATAAGCTGAACAAATTGACCTTGTGAACAGAATTATCATCTGTGTAGATTGTGAGGAATATGAGATCCTTAGAGTCAAGTATTTGTGTCTGTTGGGACCAGACTCCGGCCATGACAGGCTCAGCGAGTTACACTAGGCCTAAAACCTGAGTCATGTTTCTGGGAATTATACCCTTGAGCTAAACCTGAGTCATACCCTTGAGCTAAACCTGAGTCATACCCTTGAACTAAACCTAAGTTATTTCTCCAGGAATTATACCCTTGAACTAATCAGGAGAGTCCCCATTCATCCGCGCACATTCCTCTCAGCCAATCATGTAGTGCCAGCTACCCTGTTTCTGAGACAAAAAAACTGCCTGTATATAAGCAGCCATACTCTGGAGTTCGGGGCTCTTGTCGGATTCCACTGCTCTGGATAAGACTTGGGCCCTAGCTCGAGCTAGCAATAAACTCCCTTCTTGCTTTTGCATTACTGTGGTGGACTTGTTCTCTCAGTCGGTTCGGGGACTTGGACTCGAAGCATAACAGTGTCTGTTTTGTTCAGTTTTTCTTTTTAACCCCTAGCTGAATCCATGGACCCTCAAGTTTTGTCTTTAGAATTATATGCTAATGTCTAATAAAAGATGTATCTCACCAAATGAATGTTCAGTTAATGACTTTTCAGCAATATAATTTGTAAAAAAGTCTTTTGGCAAACTTCGTTTTATGCCCAATATAAAGAAAATTTTACCCAAAACACATGAAATATACACAGTATGAGAAACTATGTCAATATTATGATTGCAGGCAAAGACACACTCATCAATTCACTCAAAAGAGGTTTTTGTAGTCAGAATAGCTTGGGAAACAAATTTATATCAGAACAAATTGCCCTGTTCTGATGAACACAAACATGTTTGCTTTGCCTATGAATGGACATGAACTTGAGCAAACTCCAGGAGATAGTAGAGGACACAGAAGCCTGGCATGCTGCAGCCATGGGGTCGCAGAGCTGGACACGACTTAGCAATGGAATGACAGCAACCGAGCAAGAGATGAAGACATAGCATCTTCATTTCTTACAACCCTTTGGTCTGTTGTGTGCATGTGTTTTGCTTTTATTTTTGCTGTAGAGACAAAATGTTAAGCTTATTTTAAGCAAAATTTGACCTCAGTAACAATGAACCTCCAGAAGATTGAAAAGTCTATGAAGAAAATAATGTACAAAGAATAATGAGATTTCTAATGTCAAACGCCTTCATCTTTCCCTGTACATACATCAGCCATTATCCAGTCTTCACTCCTTTGGGTGAATACAATAAGCCTTCATTGGATTATTTGTTAGCTTACTTTCAAATTTGTTGTTATTGCTTATACAAAGTTTTATTACATTTGTATGTCTGGTTATATAGGATATATATCTGTATAAATATCCCATATATATTTAAATCTTTGAAAATTATTTGAATGTCTTAGGTTAAGATGTAAGATGTAATACATAATAAAATTTCCCATTAAAATTAATAGTTTTTTTTTAATTTAAAGACATCAGGGCTTAAATAAATGAGCTAACATTGTTAACCAATTGGTTTTCTTTGCAGCAGAATATATTTTAACTTATGAATTTATAAAAATATTGTTCTGAGAAGGAGTTGATATATTTAAGCTAAAGGAGTCCATGGCAGAAAAAAGGAAAAAAAAAAAATAGCCTCTGTGTCTAGATCCTAGAATAATGTGTCTAACATATAGTAAGGACTCAATAAATATTTTTTGAACACCAAATGATCTTTAACCCATATCAACAATATTAGTTCTGTTAAAAAAGACACTAAACTATTCAGACAATAATCATTTGGAAAGTGCCGTGGTGGTGCCTACAGCATTAAATACCTTCTCTTTTCAATAGGAAAAAATGCTGAGCTTGTAGTTTCTTGTGGCAGGAAGACATAAGGGAGGCTAAATCTGCATCAAATATTTAAATAGATACTTCAAAGGAGAGTTGAGGACAAAGTATGTTTTAATCACATTTTGGATTAGAATTTGTTCAAAGCAATCCATGACTACCCAGGATTGTGATGATTCTGCTCACCAGTATATACACAGTACTTAACACAGGGCTTGGTAAACAGTGGCATCAATACATATTTGAGGAATGAATGAACCCTGCTTACAATTCTGTGGCAGTAAAAGCTCTGAGGGAAGATTAAAAACCTTGAATCAATATCAAAATCATATGGCTTGGCTAAGTGGTACCTGTCTATGGAATCAAAGATTGATGAGAGATCAATAAATATTGCAGGAGTCTTCAGTTATTTTTAACTCTATCTACCCCCAAACCTCCCATAGATTAAAAAGCACCAAAAAAGGTCAGCAGTAGAACAGTGGTGCTTTAAATTCTTTTTCATGCAGGGAGAAGTCAGACCTGCAACTCATTAAGAAAGCCCCACGCACAGAATGTTGAGAGACTGTGGAGCTGACTGATGGAAGGTGACCCAATAGAAGGCTGTCCTTTTTTGTAGGGGCAGGTACTGTGATTTCCTTCTTGGGGAATTGAGTAAAGAACTGTGTAGAGATTTGGGCTCACAATTCAGAGCAGGCATCCCTGTTGGCTCAGTGGTAAAGAATCCGCCTGCAATGCAAGAGATGTAGGTTTGATCTCTGGGTCAGGACGATCCCCTGGAGAAGGAAATTGCAACCCACTCCAGTATTCTCACCTGGGAAATCCCATGGACAAAGGAACTTGGTGGCCAAACACAACTTCAAGACTAAATGACAGCAATTCAGAGCAGGACCTAGAAAGCTGGGGCAGCTGAAAATGTTACCTTGGGGACTTCTTCATCTGGGAAGAGTTAATTGGCTATGGCTTAATGAGTCAGCTTTGTCAATTCTAAAGACAGCATGCTTTTAAAAGAATGAGGTGGAGCCATACACTGTAGTTCCTTCTCAGCATTTTAAGCAAAGCAAACTGAAGAAGAATAAAACAAAAACATCATGGTAAACGTGTATGTTTGTGCATGTATGTGTGTACATGTAAACATACCACACATACACATATCAAAGGATTATGTGTGCATAGGAAAAAGTCTAAGGTTAACATCAAACATTGCAGAAAGGTGGAGATTGATTTATTTTATATAGTCCTGAATAATGCGTTTGCAGTTGCAAGTTAGACTGCTATATTATATACAAAATAGAATCCACTTGGACTACATCACTGAAATAAAAACCAATAGAAGAAAAGTTTTAAAATGTGCAGATAGATCCACAAGAGTTAGGGTGGGTGGGAAATTTTTCTTAAGGCTGGAAGATAAGCATCTATAAAGAAAGTGAAAGTCAGTTGTGTCTGACTCTGCGACCCCATGGACTATATAGTACATAGAATTCTCCAGGCCAGAATACTGGAGTGGGTAGCCTTTCCCTTCTTCAGAGGATTTTCCCAAACCAGGGATCAAACCCAGGTCTCCCACATTGCAGGCAGATTCTTTACCAGCTGAGCCACAAGGGAAGCCCAAGAATACTGGAGTGGGGAGCCTATCACTTCTCCAGCAGATCTTTGGTGACATGCAAAAAACAAGAGATTTTTAAAAGTTAATTTATCTTTTGGCCATGCCACAGGGCACTCGTGATCTTAGTTCCCCAACAAGGTCTTGACCCAGTGTGCCCAGAGGTAGGAGCACAGACCCCTAACCACAGAACCACCAGGGAGTTTTACCCCAAGAAATTACTATTAATATTAAATATATAGTAAAAATTAAAATGTAATAAATTAATGTCTTTGCACAATGAACTCCTACAAGTTGACAAAAACCAACAAGAGAAAAATAGCCAAAATACAGGAACAGAAATTTATTAAATAACAAGGAAAGTGGATAATTAATAAAATAGAAGATAATCTTACCAGCAGTCAGGAAAATGCAAAACAAAACAAGTTGCATTTAACACCTTTCAGATTGATGAATATTAAAAAGATTAATGATATTACCTTAGTTCCCAGACCAGGGATTGAACTACAACCACTGCATTGGAAGGGCAGAGTCTTTACCACTGGACAGACAGGGACGTCCCTTTTCACTCGTGCTCTGACAGTACCTCTGGAGCACTCCAGCTCCCCAGCCCCTGCAATCCTGCCCTGAAGCCCATACCTACTTTGCTCAATTCTACTTCTTTAGCACTGACTTTTCTGAGGAAAAAGGAAGGAAGAGAAAAAGAAGGTTCTTAAGAGTTTCCTCTAGAACATCAAGAACACACAATAGGCGGCATGCGGATAGAAATCAGACAAGCAAGTCCCTGACTCTGTTAGCCCACTGTCATACTGCTAAACACTAGGAAACACGGTGCTGGTTTGGGCTGTTATAGCTATATGTTATAATTATGTATACATACAATCACGTACAGATAAGATATAGTTATAATATTTCAACTCTTTTATTAATTGTATATTTTAAGATTTATATTCATAATGGTGTTCAAAGCAGGAACTGCAAGAAACTCTTGATGTGGATATACACTCTAATGAGAAGCATAGACTTGACTGCATGAAACTTTAAAACCTCTAGCCACCAAACCCCACAAGGAACAAAAGGAAGGACTAATGACAACAAAGCAAAAATATTTTTTAAGCTTTGACAGAGTTGATATTCTTAATGTGTTGGCCTAGACAGAATGAACAAAGAGCTGACTTTTTTCCCTATTTGTCTAAAAGAGCCAGTGTCCAGGGCCATATATTCTGCATTAGCATTACCGAAAGTGGCAAGGATAGGTGCCAGTAGTAAGTGCACCTGAAAAGAGTCCTTTTGGAGTCTGTCTTCAGCCTGAAGAGATCAATCAAGGAGCTAGCATTGTATTGCAAATGATAAATCACACAGAAAAGCCAATTTAACACATGCAGTGTACATCCACGAAGTGGGCAGAGGATCCGTTCCGTTCCGTTCAGTCGCTCAGTCATGTCCGACTCTTTGCCACCCCATGAATCACAGCACTCCAGGCCTCCCTGTCCATCACCAATTCCCGGAGTTCACTCAGACTCACGTCCATTAAGTCCGTGATGCCATCCAGCCATCTCATCCTTGGTCGTCCCCTTCTCCTCCTGCCCCCAATCCCTCCCAGCATCAGGGTCTTTTCCAATGAGTCAACTCTTCACATGAGGTGGCCAAAGTACTGGAGCTTCAGTTTTAGCATCATTCCNTCTTGGTTTCATTGAGTTAGACAGAGTATATGAACAGATAATTCCCAAACAAAACCGAATGGTGAGGGAGAGAGGAATAAGTAGAAAGAGAAGAACAGTAGGGTCAATGACACTTGCTGGAGGCCTTGCTTTTGATCCATGTACAGCCTCTGGGGCATTTCATTCTGGTATGTTGAGAGTTTTAGGGCTGTTTGCACTTCTCCCCAGAAGTGTAATTTGTGGTCTTCCTAAATTACCTGGATGAATTTTTAAAAAATATTTACTTATTTTACTCAATTTTTGGCTGTGTTGGGTCTTAGCTGGAGTAAAGGAAATACTCATCGGGGCATGTGGGATCTTGCGTTGCAGCACCCAGGCTCTCCAGCTGTGGCACCCAGCCTTAGGTGCCTGGCGACCTGTGGGTTCTTAGTTTCCCCAACCAGGGATCGAACCCTCATCCCTTGCAATGAGAGTTAGATTTTTAACCCAATGGACCACCAGGAAGTCCCTGGATAATTATTTTTTGCAACATGCAGGATCTTAGTTCCCCTACCAGGGATCACACCTGTATCCCCTGCAGTGGAAGTGTGGTTTCTTAACCACTGGACCACCAGGGAAATCCCCTGAATGAATATGTTTAACCTGGGCCTTTGGGGTTCTCTGGCAGACCTGACAGGAGGCTATAATTTGAAGCACAGGAAGGAAGGCTGCAGAACCACCTTTGGGGCAGACACTATTCTCTGAGGAGCTACTTCCTCTTCCCCATGGTTAAAAGTGCACTGTTAAAGGGAGATTAAAATAAGCTAAGAATTTAATTAACAAAGTAATGAGATCATCACAACCAGCAGATATAATCAAAATAGTACAGATCCACACCCAGCCAGGCCTAAATCAGAAATAGCTAAAGGCATTGTGACTTATCCTGAGAAACAGATAAGATAGGCAGGCAGGGGCATTTCTTAATCAGGTTACAAGGCAAGGTCCTTAATGCCTCAAGTCTCAGGCCTTAAAACTGTTTGACTGCCCTCAGAGCCTCTGCATTCTGATTTACTTATGGGTTTGAACAGCCTTATTTGCAAGTTTTAAGCTGTTTGCAAATTCTCTGAACTTTTCCTTAACCCCTAAAAAGTCACATGCAGATTTCAGAACTATAGAGCCCTTGTATGTTTCCCTAAAAAGTGAGATTTACATACCAGTGGTACAAACAGCCCTCTATTTTAGACTCTGCTCTTGGGGAATAATTATCTGGACCTACACCCCATTTCTCAGAGCATCCAAAGCCAGGTCCATAAATCACTTCTGTATGGTGTTAGAAGAATAACTTAGGCATATTACAAATGTTGAGTTTATTTGATCAAAAATGTATTAAAACCGAAAGTGGTTAGAAGTGCTCCAACTACAGGAGCCAGGGGAAAGACATAGAGAAAAGGAAAGAGCAAAGCAAGGAGGTTCTTTGATTACAGCTTAAACATGATTTGGGATGATCCTAGCTGGCTGTTTGTGATTGGTTGTCCTGAGGTTTCTATTTCTTAATTGTGAGGCATTTATAGCCTTAGGTTTTGGTTTGTTCATGTAGGCTATTAAGGTGTTAGAACCACCTCATCTAATGGCCTCCTTGTTTAATTAATCGAACAAGGACCCAGGATATGGGTGTCATGGCATTTTTCAGTCTCTATTACCTGTCTCAGAGATGGCCATCCTAACTGGAAATATCCCAGGCTCTTCTGTGCATAACATCTCTTTAGAATGTTATAAAAAAAAAAAAAAAAACCTGGTTTGCTACAGTGGGAGGTAATCTTATTAAAGTTATGAGCAAGAATAAATGATGTCCCAGAAGACAGCTTTCTTTGAAAGTGGGGTCTGACATTTTGCTAATCTGCAAGCACATTTCAAAGCAGCTGCATATTTAACTACCTTAGAAACGGCTGATTGCAGATATTAGTGATCACATATTTCAATCACAGTTAGGTTTCGATTAAAAAAATCATATCTGTTGGCATGGTACTCTACCTGTAAAAGTGCCGCATTAAATAAATTACATATTTGGTGCTCACCTCTCTGCGTGATAACTATAGTATCTGTTGTGCTCAAAACAGCCAGCTCTGTCAGAGAGGAGCTCAGGCTGCATTTGAAACCTTCTAAAGCTTACCAGATTGTAAGTGAGCAGGTGAAACAATAGAAATGACGTTCAAATCCACTGTTCTGCCCAATAATTTCTTCTTGGCTTTTTAGAGAGAAGATTAAAATGTAGCTTTAATTTATTTACAGACTTTAGTCTTTCCTGCATTGTTGTCACACAGAGACTCTGAAGATCTGTGCTTGGTAATTACCAACATTATCCTCATTTAGTTTCCTTTCAGAATGTAAAAGACAAACTAGGATAGGTGATAGGCAAACTAGACCTACAGGATTTGTTTTATAGCAAAATGAAGTTAAAAAGTCACATCTGTGAGATAAAGGGAAGAAATAATATGTCCTCCGGTCGCTAACAGTATTATGTGGGGTTGCAGTGGCTCAAGTGTCCCATTCAGCAGAGAGGGCCTGGGTCAGAGGGGAGTGAGTTAGTGCAGTCTGGCAAGGGGTGTAGGGAGTTTACCATGTTCCTCTGTGATCAGGATTACAGAATAAAGAAGATGCTCTAAGTGTGTTGATGTCACTAAACTCGAATGCCAGCTTATTCTGTAGAGGTGAGCTGGGGTAAGGGTAAGGTTGCTAAGTAAAATACAAAGTGCCCGGGTAAGTCAGAATCAGATAAACACCATTTTTTTTTTTTCTAGTATAAGTATGTCCCATACAACATTTGGGGCACATTCATACTAAAAAATTGCTTGCTGTTTATCTAAAATTCAAATTAAACTGTGTATCCTGTGTTTTTTTTTATCACTAAATCAGGCAACCAGAGATAGGGGAGTTATGAAAGAAAAAAATCTAAACAGTGATTTTTACTTAAAAAGGTAGGAAATTTAGAGTGAGAAGCATCTTCTTTTAGAACTCAAAATAATCCAATAAAGCTAAAGAAATACTCAGATCGAAACACAATGAAGTTGAGTGGGTGAAGAATGTAAGACAGAAAAGAAAATGTGGACTCCCCTGGTGGTTCAGTGGTTAAGATTCTGTGCTTTGATGTAGTGGGTGCAGGTTTGATTCCAGGGAACTAAGATTCCACATGCCATGCAGCATGGCCAAAAAATGAAAATATATAAATAACAATAAGATGATAAAATATTATTTAAAATAAGCTGCTCTTTAAAAAAAATGGAAAACAATGAAAATTTTGATTGTGAGCTCCTTAAGGGTAGTTTTCTTTTTATTTCCAGGCTGCAACATGAACATTAAGTTGTATTTTGACTGAATGAATTCTTTCTTTAACGATATTTCTCTTTCCAGTGCCTTCGTGTGTGTGTGTGTGTGTGTGTGTGTGTGTGCGCGCATGTGCTAGCACGCACGCGCACATGCAGATGCTCAGTCATGTCCAATTCTTTGCGGCCTCATGAACTGCAGCCCACCAGGTTCCTTTGTCCATGGAAGTTTCCAGGCAAGAACACTAGAGTAGCTTGCCATTTCCTACTCCAGAGGATTTACAAGGTTCTTAAAAACCATTGGCTTTGTTTTATAAGGAATTCATGGGCTTCCCTGATAGCTCAGTTGGTAAAGAATCCACCTGCCATGCAGGAGACCACAGTTCGATTCCTGGGTCAGGAAGATCCGCTGGAGAAGGGACAGGCTACCCACTCCAGTGCTCTTGGGCTTCCCTTGTGGCTCAGCTGGCAAAGAATCCGCCTGCAATGTGGGAGACCTGGGTTTGATCTCTGGGTTTGATCCCTGGGTTGGGAAGATCCCCTGGAGAAGGGAAAGGCTACCTACTCCAGTATTTTGGTGTAGAAAATTCCATGGACTGTATAGTCCATGGGGTCGCAAAGAGTCCGACATGACTGAGTGACTTTCACTTTTAAGACACTCATCTGTTCTTTAGGGAAAAGATCAAGGAATCTGTGTTCTGAAAAAGTCCCCCGAGCCATTAAGGAGTGGTCACTCAGCCCATAGGAGCTCAGGGATGCCAAGTATCTACTTGAGATAAATCTTCTCCCAGGATTACTTTCAAAACACTCTTGAGTTTTTCCTAGGATGAAGGAGAAAGAATTCAACCAAGTTCATCAGAAGAGATCCATCTTGAAGGAAAAAAGTCAGGCAGCAGCGTTCCTATAACCCTATCAGCAAGGAGTAAAGGCCTTTTAAGGGCTAAGCTTTTTAATGGCCCTATTATTGTTTTCGGAATCCTCTGCTATTATTTCCGCACAGTGCTTTTCCATAGGATTGACAGATAAACCTCTAAAATAAGAAGAATCAGTGGGTCTGTCTGCAGTGACAACTTGGAAGAAGATACTCAGAAGCTAGTCTGAACTGGGAGTGGAGAAGGATTGATATTACTGCCACCTCAGCCCCAATCCCCTGGTATGTTTGAGTCCTAAAGTGGTAGGAGAATGGGCTTGATCCCTAGGGCAGGGAGATGGGGATCTATTAAAAAATCCACTGAAAATATTTTAAAATTGTACTTACGCATTATTTTGATGAGAAAGTCCATATCTTCTATCATATTTTAAAGAAAGAGTAAAGATGGCCATGACTAAAGGTTGGATAGGTAAAAATTGGCCTTGAAGGACAGTTGTGAAAAACTCTGCTTGCTCTTGGAAGCAATAAGATGTCAGCATTGCATTTATTTTTCATGGCAGCCATATTGATTCCTTACCATTTTTCTAATTCTTAAAACAAAAGGTTAATTGCAGCTTTAAGTATATTCAAGCCTTATTAACTGTCTTTGAAAATCTTGGTGTTCCATTTGCCTATTCAGATACTGAGTGTAGAGCAACGGGAAGCAAGAAGATGATGAAAAATTTTACATACTTCACAATTTCATTCAATGTCTGTCCTCTCTGTTTAACTACCTCAGATTAAAAAATTACTGTTTAGAGCTTCCCTGGTGACGCAGTGGTAAGAATCCACCTGCCAATGCAGGGACACAGGTTCAATCCCTGGTCCGGGAAGATGCCACATGCCATGGAGCAACTGAGCCCAGGAGCCCTCACTCTAGGGCCTGTGAGCCATAACTACTGAGCATATGTGCGGCAACTACTGAAGCTGCAAACCCTAGAGCCCACAGCTACTGAGCCCTCATGCTGCAACTACTGAAGCCTGTGTGCCTACAGCCTGTGTTCCTGGACAAGAGGAACCACCTCAATGAGAAGCCCTTGCACCACAACAACCAGTAACCCCCGCTTGCTGCAACTAGTGAAAGCCCGTGCAAGCAACGAAGACCCAGCACAGCCAAATTAATTAATTAATTAAAAAATTACTCTTAGTAGATACCAAAGCAAAGAGCATCTTCAATACGGCTCCAAAGCTTGGTTTTGGAGTGCCATAGCCTAAGGCAGCTATGAAGTAGTCATTGTTGAAATATAATAGAATCCTTGTGACACACGTTGCACATGTGATTTTGTCTGAGGACACATCCTCTATCATAAAAAACATAACACCTACACTCACTAAGAATCTAGGTGGCATGAGGGAAGTGGCGGTGAACTTCACAAAGTCTAGAGATAACACATTTGTCACCTCCCAAGCACTGAAAATAAGTGTTCTTGCACCTCCGAAGTTATTCTCACAAAACTGAGGTGCAATGACAAGTTAACATCTAAGTTACCACTTAGCTGCAGGGGCGTATTTTAAACTATCATATTTATGAAATTATAAAAAAAGAAAAGAACCATAACCATAAAGAGACCTTAAATATCAGTGTATTATGGCAATCTGTAATCAATTAAATAACTCAGACATCAGTGACATTCTGTCCCAGTGAAGTAATAATCAGAAATAGATACATTTTGCATTATACTTTCCCTTTTTTAAATAAATATGTATTTCTCATGCTTAGAAGATTCAACATCAGTGCTCTATTTTAAATTAAATGTCACAATGCAGCGTTCTAATTTGCTATTCGTTGATATTCATTTGCCTGGAATTTTGGATGCAATTCTATGTGACGTAAGTTGGTTGGGTACTAGTTGTTGCCTAGTTTTGTATTATCCAGAGGGAAAGCGTGGCCTGTCTGATCAAGTCCGTTTTTTTCTTTCCTCTTATATACCTACATCTGACATGTGTACTTCGAGTATAGATGAGCAAAGAACTTGTGACAGCTGCAGGTTTCACTTCCTTCAGGAAGCTCTCTCTAACCACTTGGAGATAAAACACCACTTTTCTGTCTCTGTCACTATAGACTTGTTTAGTGTGCATCTTTCTCAAAATATTATGAACTCTTTTAAGGAACTCCTCTGTGTCCCTGGATCTGACACACAGTAGGTACTCCCCAAATGTGTGTTCAGTAAGTGAGTTGACGTAAAAGTAAGATAAATGGCAAAGAGTCAGAGATGTCTGGAAATGAGTGAACCCTGGGAGTTGGTGATGGACAGGGAGGCCTGGCGTGTTGTGATTCATGGGGTCGCAAAGAGTCGGACACGACTAAGCGACTGAACTGAACCCAGTCAGCTAACTGAGTGAGCTAGATACTATAATGCCCTCCCCCAGGTTAATTTCCACCCAGAACCTCAGAATGTGACTTTATTTGAAAATAAAGTCTTAACAGATGTAATCAGTTTAGGATCTTCAGATAAAACTATACTCGATGTCGTGTCTGACTCTCTGCGACCCCGTGGACTGTAGCCCACCAGGCTCCTGCATCCATAGGATTCTCCAGGCAAGCACACTGGAGTGGGGTGCCATTTCCTTCTCCAGGGGATCTTCCCAACCCAGGGATCGAACCCAGGTCTCCCACATTGCAGGCAGACGCTTTAACCTCTGAGCCACCAGGGAAGCCCATACTCGATTTGGAGTGGAGTCTAAATCCAACGACTAATGCTTTTGTAAGAGACTAGTGGACAGATTGGAGGTTGGAGACGGGACACAGGGAAGAGGGCACCCCTGGTGGCTCCGCAGTAAAGAATCTGCATGCAGTGCAGGAGATGCAGATTCGATCCCAGGGTTGGGAAGATCCCCAGAAGGAAACAGCAACCCACTCCAGTGTTCTTGCCTGGGAAATTGTAGGGACAGAGGAGCCTGGCAATTGACAGTCAATAGGGTCACAAGAGTCAGACATGACTTAGCAACTAAACCATCACTGCAACATACAGAGAAAATGGCCATGTGGAGACAGGGACAGAGACGAGTTATTCAGCCAGAGACCAAAGAACTCCAGGAACCACCAGAAGCTGGAAGAATCGAGGAAGGATTCTCCCCAAAGGCCTCCAGGCGGAACATGGCCCTGCCATAACCTAACCCTGACTTTGGACTCCTGCCTCCAAAATTGAGCAAGAATACACTTCTGTTGTTTCACGCCATCTAGCTTGTGGTCCTTTGTCATGAAAACTAATTCACCACCATGTTGACTGCAGCTGTGACCCTAGATCCTTGCAAAGCAACTCTCAGCTCAGTTTCCCATCTCACTTTCAAAGAATTAAGAAAACATATGAAATGTGTGCATAATATCATATGCTGAGTCACATTCATAACTTTGTATGTGCCATTGCTACAATCAGTTCCCTATTTGACAAATGAGGACATTAGGGTTGAGGGAGTTTAAATAACTGATATCATCAAAAAGTAAGTAATAACATCAGCTAACATTTGAGTGTTTGGTGTATATTAGGCATTGTGCCAGACTCTGTATCAATCATCCTACCTCATCTTAACAACAAGAGTATAAAGGTAGATACTCTGAAAATTTTCCCTACTTCAAAGATGAAGAAACCAAGGCACAGAATATAAACTATGTGTTTGAAGTCTAGTACTTGGCAAAAGCAGGACTTCAACCCAAGTGGTTCTTCAGCCCAGGTGTCTCAGATGTTCGCTGTGTTGTATATGGGTGCTGTTTGCTCATCACCCCAAGGCAGCCCATGCACAGACTTAACTGCCCTTTAGCATCATGCACGCATGATTATATAACCTCGGCCATTTCCAACAGGATGCGTTTTGTTTTTTTGGAAACCTCTCACTGGTACTCCTAGTTTACCAAAAGTGCAGAAAAATATGCTTATTTTCTCTGATGTCGGAGTTAATTTTTATAAAACACTTTTTAAAATATAAATTTATTTATTTTAATTGGAGGCTAATTACTTTACAATATTGTATTGCTTTTGCCATACATCAACATGAATCCGCCACGGGTGTATTGATACACAAAGCAAGTCTGATGGTCAAAATATAACCCTCTGGGTGTCCCCTCCAAAAAAGAAAAAATAAGTATATAGTGCAACCTTGCATCATTTGTTTTGTTTGGATCCCACTGAGAGAGCAGCAAAGCCACTTTGTTTTGTCTACTTGTTTGATCATAGTCAGTGTTCTGCTCTTTTGCATACTGGCAGTTCGGAAGGGATCTTTTCATGTGTCACAATCACACAACTGTAACTGGAGAAACATTGTAGCTTGGTAAGTGCTCACCATCCTGGTTTAACAACTCCGTACATCCCCCCACCCCCACTTTGCTGGAATTTTATCAGTGTTTCTACACATGTAGGACAATAGGCAGAGAGTAGAGACCCAAAGGAGCCTGTGATACAATGGGAGTGAGAACCTTCAGTTGGCGTAAATGTCAAACCATATCCTTCCTGGATAATCAAGCATGTCAGTGTCTATTACTTTCTACTTCTTGGCATGTACCTTGCACAAAGGCCAAGTTTCCTATGATGCATTTTCTAGGTGGGAAATGTTTTAAAGGTCTTTTCTCCCCCTCTATATTTACTTTTTAGAGTAATGGTGCCTATTAGATTATTCATTCAAATATAACACATATTAGCAATTCAAATTATTTAAACAATAGGCCAAAGTGAGCAAAATTGTGAAGCAAATTACAAATCTACCTTTTCCAGTCTTCATATCTACTGTAAACACTGCTGCATTAGGACACTTGATCCAAGCAAGATCAATCACAGTCTCTTCCTTGTATGTTTCCCTCCTGAGAGAGATGATGGGTTCAGAGATGGGCTTCTGAGCCTAGATCAGCCAGTCTGATTCCTGCCATGATAATTTTGAAAATACCCAAAAAGACACTGATTTCTGTCTGTATGACAGAAACAGAGAGCAGGTAAATGTGGGAACTATTGGTGTATTTTGCACTGAGGAGCAAGCAAAGTGGCTTGGTAACGAGAGCTCAGTGAGACAGACAACCAGGAGAAAAGAGAATCAAGGAGCAGAAAGAAATATTTTATGGATTCCCCCAGTGTTCCTGCATTCTGTTGCTGACTGTATTACCTATTGTCATGTAACACGTTATTGCAAAACAAAGTGACTTAAAACAACAGCATGTATTACCCCACAATTTTTGTGGGTCAGGAATCTAGACAGGCCTAATTGGACCCTCCATCTCAGGGTCTCTCACAAGGTTACAGTCAAGGTGCTGACGAAGCCTGTGGCTTCATCTGAATTCTCACCTCGGAAAGGATATTTTCCAAGCTTTCACATGGTTGTTGGCAGGATTCAGTTCCTCGCAGACTGTTACACCAAGAATCTGAGCTCCTCTAAATTGTGGGTAGAGGCTGTCGTCAACTGCTTGCTATATAAGCTTTTCAGAGGGCAGCTCACATCACAGCATCTGCCTTCATCAGAGTGGAAAGAGTAAGAACAAGATGGAAGCTACAGAATTTTACAACTTGATCTTAGAAGAGACATCCCATCACTTTGCTGTACTCTATTTGTTAGACGTCTCCATTTCCAGTCTACACTCATGGGGAAGAGATGATACAAGGTGTAAATATCAGAAGTCAGGGATCACTGCGACCATTTTAAAAGCACCCTAAAACACTGACGTATCTTAGCTCTTAGGTACCACGAAATAATCCCAGTTACTCTGCCACAAAGCTTTTTTGCTTAAAATAACCAAAAATTGGTTTCTATTATTTACAGCCCAAACTTTTTTTTCTTCTAGTTTTTTTGGGAAGTAATTGGCATACAGCACTGTATAAATTTAAGATGTACCACGTAATGATTTGACTTACATACAGTGCAAAATGATTACCACAAAAATTTAGTGAACATCCATCATCTCATATAGATACAAAAGAGAAGAAAATCATTCTCTTTGTGATGAGAACTCAGGATTTACTCTCTTAATGACTTTCATACATAATATACAGCAGTACTAATTCTATTAATCATGTTGTACATTACATCCTTATTTATTTTATAATTGGAGATGTGTAGCTTTTGACTGCCTATATCGAGTTTTTTCTCCCCCACCTCATTACTGGTAACCATAAGTCTGATTTCTTGGGGTTTCTTTTATATTTTTATAAAAATTTTAATATTTTTCTGTTTTCCGGCCACACTGTGTAGCATGCAGGATGTTAGTTCCCCTACCAGGGGTTGACGTTTGTCTCCTGCAAAGGAAGTTCAGCAGCTTAAGCACTGGACCACCAGGGAAGGTCCTCTGATCTCTTTTCTACAAATTTGTTTATTTGCTTTTGGAAGTACAATCAACGTACATAGTACAGCACTATGTTAGTCCCACACATACACACACACACACAAACATCTAACAGATTGTTTAATAGTGATAAAGGCTGAGACATGAGAAAATTATTAAGGACTCTTGCCAATAGGAAAATCAGTAAAAGAAAATAAAAACTCTGAAATCGTCAAGTAGTCGGTGAGTATATGATTTATTATTAGTGGCCTTTTTTATTTTAATCCCTAAATGGAGGGCATTTATTTATTTATTTATTTTGCTTTTGCTCTTTGAAACACCTAAGTTTTCTCTAATCATATTGTAAAATGGAAAGACAAAAAACTTGTGTAACACTGTGACTAATTTGAATATTTCAGCTTCAGATTATGGGATATAGTTTTGTGTTCATCATAAAAACTGAAAAAAAATTTGTGAAAACCCCCTTATTTTGGGGTTACTACCTCAGTCTGTAGAAAGTAGAGCAGCTTTTCAAAAAAAACCTTTAGCAAAAAGTCCCCTGCCTGGTTTTTCCTGTGAACATTAACCTCAAGCATTCACTTCCTTCCATATTATTTATACATGTAACCTCAAAATTTCATCTAAGAAGTCACAAGCAGATATAAGAAAGATCAAAAATATCAGCCATCCATAGACCAGACCTGACAAGCTTCATGGTGGAGATGAAAACCTCTCATGTCAATGAACTGAAAAAGGGCTATTGTATCCACCAAAAGCTGGGCTGCTGATCTTCTGGGTCTCACCACCCAATCAGGAATTCCATAAATGTGCACCTCAACCACATAAACATTTTCTTTCCAGTTTCTGGATTGGAGTTTATCTTTGCTGTGCAGAATCAATTTAGCTTTGGACAGAAAAATTTGCAAGAAATGAAAGAAGCAGGTTTTAAAAGCAAACAAAAAGACATAATGGGCGTAATTTCCCAACATGCCTGAGCAGGACCATGTGTTGGATTTTATTTAAGAAAGCAAAGCAATCCCTAAGGGATTACTTGAGTTGGTTTCTTATTTTGGTCATGATTTCTTGTGTCTATTGGTTCTGTCAATTAAAATAGAGCTTGCAGGATACAATGATATTATAAACCATATCCAAAAAACCTTGGAATTAGAAAAAGAAATTTCATGCCCAATAAAGTTAGAGGGTCAGGAGAACGTGGTAAATAAAAATCACCCTACTCAGGTACCCCCTCTGGCGTTTTTGGTTCTTTTTTTTTTTTAAGTCTTTTTAAAAATACATATTTATCTATTTATTTGACTGCACTAGGTCTTAGTTACAACACAGAGGTTCCAGAGCCCATAAGGCTCACGAGTTGTGGTGCTCAGGCTTAGCTGCCCTGTAACACGTGGAACCTTAGTTTCCTGACCAGGGATCAGACCAGTGTCCCTTGTATTGGAAGGCAGATTCTTAACCTCTGGATTTTGTCAATTGAAAACCAGTAGAAAAAAAGAAAAAGTACACAGGCTCCCACTGACGTTTCTTCTCCACTCAGTCAATGAGCTTTCCAAGTAACATACATAAGTAAAGAATCCTTCTTAAAAAGCAAATGTTTTCTACACTGTCTGTTTTTCATAGCATGTAAGTATTGGATGAGGCTCAACTGGTTGATCCTGCTGATTTTTTTCCAAAAGAGCATCCCCCACCTCTTCCAGATTGGCACATCTTCTTTAAGTATGTGATGCCCTGCCTCATGGATAATATCAGATGGTCCAGTCAATTTCAGTCTTGACTCTACATTAGAATCATCTGGAAAAGCACTGGCAAAAATAATCCCGATATCCAATATGCCCCCTGGACCAATATCAGCAGAATCTCTGTGGTGGGATTTAAGCATTTATATTTGTTAAAAATTCCTCAGTGACTATAATGTGTAACCAAAATTGAGAAACCACTGATAGGTACCATTTTGGTATACTACTGATAACTGTGATCTTAACTAACGAAAGCCACTAACTGCTAAGGGGTTTAAGAAATCATGTTATGCCAATTATATCTCGAATTTTTAAATTTAAATAAAGGCAAAAAAAATCAATATTTTTCTTGAAATACAATGTCCACTCACTAATTTAAGGCAATAATGCAAACTTATTAACTCCTTGCTATTTTCTTTCAGGGAACACATTCCACAAAATTCCACAAATTGTGGTAAACATGCCCTTCACTCTTTGGGAAGAATATCCCATCAGGTTCGTTGAAGAAAAATGATGGTGCTGCTTTTGATATACTACCAAAGAGAACATTCTAAGAAAAGTATAAATTCATAATTGAGGTAAAAGCACTTTTAATATAACACAGGGACTTCCCTTGCAGTCCAATGTTTAAGACACTGCACTTCCATTGCACAGGCTTTGATCCCTAGCTGGGGAACTAGGATCCCATATGCCTCACCTTACGGCAAAAAAAAAAAAAAAAAAAGACATGAATGTGAGAATTTGTACCATGAAGTTGACCCTAATAAAGTAATAGAATACTGAAGTCTGAAAGGAAACTTTTAAGATGTACAATCAATATTGATCCAAGTCTAGAGAAAAGCAAGACCAGAGATAAGTAATTAGTTTGATGTTTTACTGCTCTTGAGGGGCATTATAAAATTCACCCTTCTCACTCCTAGTTCATGGATTGTGTTTTAAATGTATATGAAGCATTTCATTTCCTGCTTCACCCATAGTAAATGCTCAATAAATTGTAGCAATTGGTAGAAGTAATGGTGGTGGTAGGGATCACATTGGTAATAATGTCCTCAAACAACTGTTTTTTTGGTGGATGACATCTCACTTATTTGAAACATGGGAAATAATAATAATAAATATGGAGGAGTAAAAAAAGGTCTTTATTAGAGCTGCAAGGAAAACTTAACCTTTTACTATTTAATTACTCACTGGTTGAACATCTTATGCAATTAATTATAAAGTATGTATAATCTGATCTGATTTTATCCTTTATCTAGACAATCCTAGAGTATATCTGATGAAATGTTACCTATTTACATATATATTAGAGAGTTAAAAGTACTTGTATATATTAATTTAATTCTCACCCAAAGCAAGTATTGGTATTATTACCACTTCTTTACACTTAAAAAACATAAGCTCAGGGAATGAGAGGGACTAAGCTATGGTGGCTCTGCTAATAAGTGGCAGGGCTAGTATTTCATTGCAGGTTTTCTACCTTTGAGTGTTCATTAGGTTACATACTTGGACAGAGTCACTACAGCCTTTTGAATAATTGACTTTCCAGAGCCACTGTGTAATGCTCTGTCCTTGGCTTTCACTGAGCAGAATGTGTATCAGCTCTTTTTAAAAACTTGCTTTAAAAAAAAAAATAGTACCTCATTATGTTGCTCAGTCTTATTTAAAGGTCTTGGAGACAAGTTCTTTTGAGAATTCAGAGCCAGAAAAGTATCTGTATCATCCAGCAAGCTGGGAACTTCTTTTGTTTAGATGAGGTGTTTTCTTTCCATTGAATGTCACTCTGCCTTGGCTTCTAAGAAACTCAGAGCAAAGTTTTATACTTGATCATGCTGGATTTTCTCAATTCATATTTCTATGACATACCATCTCCCCTGCCTTCCCCTTATTCTCAAAACTACCACCTCATTTATACGTGACTTCTGCTTTCTAGTGTTTGTCAATGAGTCAGTTTTATTGTACTTGAATTGTGGTAGACATCCCTAGTGGTCAACTACATTAAGAATATTTCCCTCTTTTGTGATAATAGAATCTCAATGCTTCTTGCTGATTGTCTTTATCCCAATCTGAATCCTTGTGGCTTAGAGGGAATTCATCCTGGTTTTTTAGAGCTGAGGGTGGAAACATAACCCAGGCCAGGCCATTCACTGTGCTCTATTGCCCTGGCCTGAGTAACTGGATCAAGAATGAAGCCATGACATGACATGACACAAATCAGGCCTATGAGAGCTCATTCAAATGTTTTTATCAGCATCACTCTAGAGGAGGTGTTGATATTCCAGTAGAATGGCCAACAGGATGGGATGAAAAAACAGAGGTTCTGACCCCCATCTTATTCCTCAGTAGAATGCCTGAGAATGGGGCCAGCCCAAAGGAACACAGATCTGAAATATGAAGATAGGGAGACCAAGGCCAGTTGACCTCTTTGAATTCTTGTGTTACATGTGGGTTCTACCTCAAGACTTCAACTACCCAATAAATTCCCTTTTATGCCTAAAGCATTGGGGTTGGGATTTTCTGGATCACGCAATCCAATATGTGTTGACAAATATAGTGATTTATTCTTTTTTTTTTTTTTTTTTAACCACCACAAATTCTAGTTGAAAGCAGGCAGGACACAAATCAAAATAAATACATACTATGTGCAAAGTTTTACCCTTAATATCACAATTAACCAAGACAAGTTTTTGATTATCTGGTGGTTATATGACTGCAGCCATGAAATTAAAAGGCGCTTACTCCTTGGAAGAAAAGTTATGACCAACCTAGATAGTATATTCAAAAGCAGAGACATTACTTTGCCGACTAAGGTCCGTCTAGTCAAGGCTATGGTTTTTCCTGTGGTCATGTATGGATGTGAGAGTTGGACTGTGAAGAAGGCTGAGTGCCGAAGAATTGATGCTTTTGAACTGTGGTGTTGGAGAAGACTCTTGAGAGTCCCTTGGACTGCAAGGAGATCCAACCAGTCCATTCTGAAGGAGATCAACCCTGGGATTTCTTTGGAAGGAATGATGCTAAAACTGAAGCTCCAGTACTTTGGGCACCTTATGCGAAGAGTTGACTCATTGGAAAAGACCCTGATGCTGGGAGGGATTGGGGGCAGGAGGAGAAGGGGACGACAGAAGATGAGATGGCTGGATGGCATCACGGACTCAATGGACGTGAGTCTGAGTGAACTCCGGGAGTTGGTGATGGACAGGGAGGCCTGGCGTACTGCGATTCATGGGGTCGCAAAGAGTCGGACACGACTGCGCGACTGAACTGAACTGAACTGAACTATATTGGTCATCAACGTTTGTTTACAAGGCCCAAAATGAAGCAGCGTTACATATATGCTTTCTTTGGTTATTATTGTTATTTTGGTCTGTGCTGGGCCTTTGTGGCTGCGTGCGGGCTTTCTCTAGTTGTGGTGGATGGGGATGACTCTCTAGCTGTGGTGCATGGGCTTCTCATTGCGGGGCTCTCGTTGCAGAGCATGAGCCCGAGGGGCCCCAGGCTTCAGTAGTTGTGGCGCATGGGGTTAGTTGCCCTGCTGCATGAGGAATCTTCCCAGTTCAGGGGTTGAACCCGAGTCCCCTGCATTGGCAGGCAGATTTTTAACCCCTGGACCACCAGGGAAGTCCCTCTTTGTCTGGATTTTGCTAATTAGGTAGAAGACAGCAAAATGTAAAACAAGCTCATTTTTTTCCACTTTGGTAATAGTCGAGAGAGTAGTTTTAAATTTCAAACATTATCTATTTCTATGAATACTGTACCCTTTTCAAATAAAGATGTTTCAGTTCTTATAGCTCCAGGATACTCAAGTTAAATTCAAAAGGCTCGTCTAGGCCAGTTATATCAGTGTTTGACTTTCCTGCTGACTTATTTGTCTGAATATTTCTGATTTCTTTAAACATAATGTTAAATTCATGATTCATCCCAGTTTCGCTTTCTTTGGTCTTCCATTGTGGACTGTTTATTTCAGTTGTTCAGATGTAGTTCCTCAAGATTAGGCATAATCTCATCCCTGACTTTTCTTGTCAAAGGTGTGGAGTATGACAGTCTAGTATGTATGTGTGGGTGTTTGTAAAATAGATCCGGTTTTATTTCTTTTAGTTATACCTCCTATTATGAACTGAATTTTTCTGTCTCCCCTCTGCCCCCCCTGCCCTCCCCTGTGGCCGACTTCCAATTCCTATTTGAAGAGCTAACTCCCAGTGGGATATTTGGAGATGTGGCTTTGGGGACCTTTGTAGGCAAATCTGGGATAGGAGATGACAGAGTAGAAGGATGTGTGCTAATCTTCTCTTGTGAGAACACTCAAATTGCAACTAGCTGTTGAACGACCATCAACAGGAGAATGCTGGAACCCCCAAAAAGAGATGCCCATGACCAAGGGCAAAGGAGAAGCCACAACAAGATGGTAGGAGGGGCGCAATCGCATTAAAATCAAACCTCATATCCACCAGAGACGCCTGGAGGGCACAAACAAAACCTCGTATGCACCAGGACCCAGGGAAAGGAGCAGTGACCCCCACAAGAGACTCAGCCCAACCTGCCTTTAAGTGTTGAGGCAGAGCATGAGTCAGCAGTGTCCTACAGGGAGGATAGAGGCTCTGGCAACAGCAGTCCTGGGAGGCACCTACAAAGGTCTGTCTAGTAAAAGCTATGGTGTTTCCAGGAGTCATATATGGATGTGAGAGCTGGACAGTACAAAAGGCTGAGCACCAAAGAACTGATGACTTCAAACTGTGGTGCTGGAGAAGACTCTTGAGAGTCCCTTGGACAGCAAGGAGATCAAACCAGTCCATTCTAAAGGAAATCAACCCTGAATATTCATTGGAAGGACTGAGGCTGAAGCCGAAGCTCCAATACTTTGGGCACCAGAAGCAAAGAGGCAGGAGGAGAAGGGGGTGACAGAGGATGGCATCATCGACTCAATGGACATGAGTTTGAGCAAACTCCAGATGGTGAAGGACAGGGAAGCCTGGCGTGCTGCAGTCCATGAGGTCGCAAAGAGTCAGACAGGACTGAGCAACTGAACGATGGCCTTTGGGAGGTAATTGGAGTTAGAGTAGGTCATGAGTGTAAGTCCCTGATGATAAGATTAGTGGCTTTAGATGAAGAAGAGAAAGACAACTCTCTGCACCATAATGACACAGCAAGAGAGGCAGCTTTGCAAACCATGAAAAGAACTCCCACCAGCCGACACCTTGAGCTTGGACTCACCAGTCTCTAGAACTGTGAGAAATAAATTGCTGTTTTTTAAGCTACCAAGTCTCTGGTACTTGGTCATGGCAAGCCCAAGTTGACTAAGACAACTCCTATGGACGTTTCCAGTCTGGCCTCAAATATATTGTAGTCTGCACTTTTTTTTCTTTTATATACTAAGTTAGTAGTTTGGTGGGGAAAAGTCTGCTAAAATTGACAACAAATAACCAAACTTGTGAAGTTTTATTTTACCTCTATGATATAAAAGAGATTTCCCACTAAAAGGCAAATCTTCTCTTTGAAAAGTTTGAATAGAAGGGCTCTTTAAAAAGAATTACAACTGTTTAAATATAGGTTGCTGGAGATACAAAATTCTCAGGAAAGTTTTTGGCTTTTATCCCATAGTATTTTTATGTGAAGATGAATTGAATTCATTTTAATTCATGTACAACTCTGAAGTTTCCCCCTCCCCTTTTTCTTCCCCCATTTCATGAACATGCAAACAAATATATATATAGTCTTAGTATTATTTCCAATCTTTATCTTATCTATTTTTTCTGGAGGCAGTGTTGTGTAGTGAAAGAACACTGGTTTCAGAATTCAAAGACCTGTTTTCATTCTGTTTTATTAACTGAGATGGTTTGAGCAAATCATTTCATTTTTCCTTTGTTTTCTTATCAGTAAAATGAGTCCAGCTTCCCAGGTGGCTCAGTGGTAAAGAATCTGCCTGCAGGCGACATGGGTTCGATCCTTGAGTCAGGAAGTCCCTCTGGAGAAGGAAATGGCAACCCACTCCAGTATACTTGCCTGGGAAATCCCATGGACAGAGGAGCCTGATGAGCTACAGTCCATGGGGTCAGGGACTGAACAACAACAAAATAAGATCATTAATACCTGAAAAGGGCTTCCCTGGTGGCTCAGATGGTAAAGAATCTGCCTTCAAGGCAGGAGACCCAGATTCATTCCCTAGGTCTGGAAGATCCCTTGGAGGAGGGCATGGCAGCCCACTCCAGTATTATTGCCTGGAGAATTCTATGGACAGAGGAGCCTGGCGGGCTCAATAGAGTCTCAAAGACTCAGACACGACTGAGCAACTAACACTTTCACTTTCAATACCTGAAATTTAGTTCCTGGGATTTCTGTAAGGATTCCATGAGTAATGCTCTATCCATGAAGTTGCTCAGTTGTATCCGACTCTTTGCGACCCATGGACGGTAGCCCACCAGGCTCCTCCATCCATGGGATTTTCCAGGCAAGAGTACTGGAGTGGGTTGCCGTTTCCTGTTCCTCAACAAACACAACTAACCAAGTTTACTAAGTGTCTGCCATGTGCCATGCACAGTGCAAGGCTCTGGGAACAGATTGTTAACAAATAGACATTTTTAAGCAATTACTTTAAATAGCACATTGTTTTGGTCAAGAATCTCATAGACTGATAAGAGAAAGCAGACAAATTAACACGTATATGCAAGGCTTGTAATGCACTCTCTTGGAGTACTTAGTCTTTCTAGCTTTATCAAGGCTTGTAACTCTATTATTATCTATGTCCTTCTTCTCCTTCTCAAGTCTCTTTTCCTTGCAAGGTTATGGACTCCATGAGGGCATTGTCTGTCTTTGTTAGCTGCGCTATCTGTGGTACTCTCGGCATAATTATTTAGGAACCGGGAAATAAAAAAGTCTGGGGAGTCCACTTGAGAAATTCAGTGTGATATTATTTCCAAGCCTTTCAACATTAAATGATATTTGCAATTTAATCCTGAAAGGAGAGGCAAACCATCCATTCTTGCACCACAAACGGAGAGCTTTGCCTCCTTCTCATTCTTTGCAAATCAGTTAACTACATATCATCTCCATCAACTGGACCCGACTTTTCCTCAGCCCTGATTTTACATAAGTAAATAATAAAGTCAGGTACTAGTTTTCATCTTCTCAGACTAAATTGCATTAAACTAACAACAACAATGAAAAAGAAAAGCAGAATTGATCGGCTTCATTTCCTGGGTACAGGAGGATGCTCTGAAGAAATAATAGCCTTAAGTATTTCACAGTTAGACTCGTTCCACACATTTCTGGTTTCAAGCTGCAGCTGTGCCCGGGTTGTCCTTGCAGTAAATATATCACCAGGGTGCATAATCTTGTTCTGTAACCTCCTGCAAATCCCAGGGATGTGCAGAATTCATCAGCTCCAAGGTATGTGAGGCTGGAGTTTGAAGAGAAAATCCCCTCTTCTTACAATTCCAAACATATTAATGAAATGCCCTGAGCGGGATTTTTACTGATATGTTCCCTTTACTGTAGTGAACTTTAATTTTTTTACCAAGAAGAGTTTGCAGAAACTGGGTCCTGAAGGAACACAAAATTTTGACTAGTATCTGCCATTAATTTATTCTGCTTTCTAAAACCTGATCCCCAGAAAAGAGATCCATTGGAAATCATAATTGAAAACAGTGAAGTATAGTTGGGTTGAGATTCTATTTTGAAAAGAGATGCATTTACACTTATATTTATTGTGCTGTACAAATTAGAGAATAAAATCAAAAGGATGTCCATAATTTGGAAAAAAAAATCTCAGACATTCTCCAAGTTTATTGATTTTTTAAGGCAAGGTTGATGGGAGTATGTTGTTTTAAAACAAACAGGCTCTGGCTCTGAAAATCAGCTCAATAGTAAATAGCTGAGTTTTTCTAGCTATTCTAACCTTATTTGAGAAGATTATATTGCTTTGTCAGGTCAGAATTTGTGTCAGAGAGCCAAGTGTCAACTTTCCCCTTAAATATTAGGCAGGCAGGAGTCAGTGTGTCTGGTCACACAGGACACCATCTGCTCTTGACTTGCAGAATTACACTTTTTTGCTGCAGAAACAGGTTTCCATGAGATCTCTGAATAGCACTGATGTGTAGAAAAGAAACCTTTATCTCATTATTTCCCCCCAAGCAGCAGATGCCTCTATGATAATAGGAAAATAAGAATATTATTGAATTTTCCTAATGGCGTCAACTTACTACCCTCAAGTCTGGTATTTTTCAAAGCCCGTTAATGGCTGGAACTCCATGTCTCTTTCAGAAGCCCTTTCTCATTCTCCAAAAACACAAAGGATATCTACTATTGTGTACACTAGAATGACATGTCTCCAAAAGGTTTGAATAATCATTTATTATTGAAGAGTAATCTAATTTCATCACATTATAACTTTCCTTAAGAGCAATTTATGTTGTCTATGAGAGAGAGAGAGAAAGAGAGGGAGAGAAAAAAATAGGATGGGAAAATTACTAAAATCTCTCAACTGTATAAGTTTCTTGGGGTAATTTGATCTTTTCCTCTGGGGCACAAAGGGAATAGTATTTACTGAGACTAATGTTATCAAGATGGTGAAAATTCGCCCTTGATCTATAGGCTTTGAAATGCTAAATGTAAATATCTAATGCTCACTTCTGTTACTCAGTTACTCAGGAAAGACTATAGTCCCTGCCTCCTTCCCCACTAACACTCCTTTTTCAGCATATACCCTCTGCCACACAAAGTATATTTGAAATTTATAATCAAATTACAGGCAGCTGGAGAGCCCAGCCACTGAAGAAAATTGTTTTCCATAAGTCATCTTTGTGATTTGCAAATGCTGGAAAAGCAATGCTAAAACTGTAATTTTTAATGACAGCTCACCATTGAAAGCATTTAATTTAGGAGCAACATATGTAATCCCAAATCCTATACTTGGCATGTTTCATTTGGCTATCTTTTTGAAAAGATCCATTTTCTTTTATACTCAACTCTTAATTCATATCATGAGAAGAACTGGGATCAGTAAAACTTAATTTCAGTGGAATAGTTCTGAAAATGCTTACAAACTGATGTTACCCTTTAATTCACTTGAAGAAATTGAATAGGTTCAGAAATGTTGGTATGAATTCAACTTACCATATGTCCACTTAATGATAATTCAGAAACAACAAGGAACAGACCTCCCACAGATAACTCTTTATTACTAGATTTCTTCAAAGCATGGGCTTAGAATACAATGTGTTTTGAGCTTGAGAATAGAGAAGTTGGCCTCAATAGACTAGTAAATGAATTTAACTGGTCCCTTGCATAGCTATCCAGGGAGACCTTTTTACAATATATACAATGAATTGTAGCCTTTTATCCATTTGTACTCAAAAGCATTATACATCCAATATTAGAAAACATGGAAGGAAAGGGTTATAATGGCAAGTAGAAGTGGTGAAATCTATCATGTAAAATTTTTACAGTACCAAAGAATCCTGACTCTGGAGGAAATGTCTGGAGTCAAGTTTGGTAAATTATTTAAGTTTCAGCATCTTAATTTCTAATATGGTGATATAATAATTGTTTCCTTTGATTCCTGTAAGAATTAAAATAGACAATATATAAAAATGGTGCTTTACAGGGCCCTAGAAAATAGGCCAGAGTTCTAGATGGTGACAGCAGACAGCTGATTAGCAGTGGAGAGAGTAACTTAAATTTATTGAGCGTTTACTCCGTGCCAAGCACCGTGCTAGGCACTTCCCTTCCAAGATCAGATTTAATACTTAAAAAGGAAGATATTATCTCTGTTTTAGAAACAAGGTGCAAGGACTTCCCTGGTGGTCCAGTGGTTTAGAGGCCACCTTCCAATGTTGAGGACTCGGGTTTGATCCTTGGTCAGGGAACTGAGATCCCACATGCCACCAGGCAACTACTGAGTAACAAAGATCCCATGTGCTTTAATGAAGACCCATTACAGCAGGGAAAAAAATGAAAGAAATGAGGCTCAGAGAAAAATCTGTATGAGTGAAACTAAACGTTAAAACTCATGTCTTTTTTAATTCCAAGGATGGTCTGGCTCAACACCATGTTGATGAGCGCTATTCCATGTTCCCGCTAACATTAAATAACCCTCTGTCCCCATTTCCCTCTCCAAGAGGCTCGCCTTCTCCACAACCCTCACACCACTGCTGAAAGGGAGGAAGGCCCAGAGCACAAAACAGACAGAAGCCTCCAAATGTTCTGATATATTCCCAACCCACCATCTCAAAGCTCTGTACTGAGGGCAGAACGAGAAAAGCAAAGCACAGTCACACACCAGTGGTGACAGTGCATTGCAGTCTCTTAGTGAATGTCACTGACCTCATCAGTTTGACCAATTTAAGGTGAACCAATGGCTGAATGCGTCAATATCAAGGGTGAATAGCCTGAATACTCAGATTAAAACTCAAATTGGTTTTGAAATTCAGAATTATTTTGATATTGGCTATTTTCACAGTTAATGGTACTGAAAGACCTCACTGCATAAATGTTTGACCTTAGAAATCTGGTGAGACAGAGGAGATTACCTTTATGTTCTTATTTTTTCGAGCTGTCTGATGGAGAAAGTGGATGGATGATTGACCTCTGCTATAGAGGACATTCCAGCAAGAAAACGGTCATTAGACTCTTCATATAGCTTTTTCAACGAGGCAGCCAAGTTTATCAAAGATTATTATGTTTTCCTTTGAATCTTCAGGAGGCCACCATATAAAGTCTGGTCTATTTGGGAAACATTTTACAAGGAGCTTACTCTAGGAGGCTTTCTTGGAGAGAGAAGATGGCCAGGGGTCAGTTTTGGCAGGATATTTTCAGCCCATAGATTAGGTTGTTTATAAGCCCACAAACACATTCCCTTCTGTTAAATAGAGTGAAACAAACTTACATCACTCCCTATAACATTTTCTAACATATAATGTTTCTTTCTTTGACATACAAACTATTTTGTAGGATGGCACACATCCAGCAGGAATTGCAAAATTCAAGCAATTTACTCAGATCTTCTAACCCCCAAATATTTTAATATTCATTTCATTAAAATATTTTGCAAATGGACAGATAATTTAAATTTTTGGGAGACCACTGTTTTTTTGCCATGGTTTTGCAGCTTTCATCCCCAAAACAATATCATTTAGATGGTGCTTCAACTTAGGCTGGGTAAGTGGTATTATAATTCTATTTTTTTTTTTTAAACAACATCTTGTTTTCAGTAAAAGAGATCAGGAACTTGGTGATAATGGATTGTGAAAACAAAGACACAGCAACGAGAAAAACTACCCAATAGTGCCTTTATCCTAGTTTCTCTTGGCTCAAAACATCTTTAAAAGTGGCAAGCATTTCCCCAGAGGGATCATCCAACCAATAGCTTGAAAAAAAAAAAGTGCTTTTTAGAAGCCTTTGGTTGTGAGAATGAATTGAGGTGATTACTAGGGTGCTTGTTTGGCCAGAGTCTTTGTTCCATTAATAAAATGGCAGCAGTCACTATGGAAGAAAAACACATTTTAATAAAAGGAAGCAACTCAAAAACACAATGCCCTGGCTCTAGTGGTCCTTTGGTTCTGGTAAATTAGGGCAATTGTCCCCAGTGCCCATGTATAGGGTGTGTGTGGCACAGGCGCGTGTGGGGGGAGGGGCTATACTGCAGCTGGGTATCTGGAGGAGAAAAATCTCTCCAGCTGTTGCTGAACAGGAGTGGGGTCTGATTCATACATAATGCAGGCAGTCAGTTATGCATGCCCACGCATATTATCAGACATATATGTCGCAGAGGGAACAAATAGCCATTTTCAACCTCGAGTCCTTCTAGGGAGGATAGAATGAAAGGCCCTTTTGTTCTCTTACGCACTGCGAAGGTGGGTGTGCAACTCAGTCTGCAACTAAGGCCTGGAGAGAAACCCTGCTCCTCTGGGGAGCCCCTTTGGCCAGGCTGGAGTGGAAATGGTTTGAAGCCTATGTTAATAAAGTATATATCTGATTATTAACTCACTTCCAAGGGAGGCATAAGCTCACTTCTTAATTTCTCTTAGAATTTCATGCACAATACCATCAGAAAAATGTATCTTAAGCTTTTTCATCACCTGCTCTTTCTATTCAATCTCCTTCAGTCATCATCATCAAGAAGAAATTAATTTCCGGCTTACGTGAGGCAAGTTTTAGCTTTCCCAATGAACCAGACTTTACTTCCTGCTTTATCTTTTCCATCCTTTTCCTTTGGGTTGTGCGCGCGCGCGCGCACGCGCGCACACACACACACACACACACACACTTTCTCTGTCACAATAAGGTTATTTATAATCTTAGAGCTGCTTTCCAAGCTAAACCTGCCTCCCCTCTTTCACTGAATTGACAAATTGTACGGTGATATGTTTCAGAGATATAATGAATCTATATGGTGATATTTATTCGCTTCCTTGCCCCCTTTTTCTAGAATCTTTACTCTCTTCTTCCTGCTTCTATCCACAGGGTATAGTAAAGACAAACATATTACATTGTAATTCTGATCCCAGGTCAGAGGTGACTGGTTTGGGGTTGGCTAAGAAGTGGGATATTTTCTTCCCCTTGGGACAAAGAAAATAAGCTGGTCTTTCTACTCAGAGCTGTAAAGTTCCAAAGATGTTGGCTATAATGTTTTCCACATGTGGCAAAGAGAAAGTGAATTCTTAAAGTTTTGTTGTCTGTGGTTGCAGTTTTTGTCTGAGATCAAGTAATATCTTTTCTTAGATTCCATGAAACATCTCAGTATCCTCATTCATAATAAATTATCGTCGAAGCTAGTTTGAATGGAGTCTCTGTCCCTTGCTGGGAAAAGAGTCCCAAGTATTACAGTAGCTATCTTTCAAAAGAAAGCCAAACTTTGTTCCTGGTGTGAGTCTGGTTCCTCACTGAGAAGAGAGGCAGCACCTTACTTAAAGAAAAGACAACAGGATTTAGTGCTAAAGCTTATTTTAAATTCTTGTTTTGTCTTTTGTCTAGCTCTGTGCCTTGGGTAAATCACTTAAGTTCTCTGATAATATTATCTCTCTTGCAGAATTTTTTTTTTTTTAGGTTTAGAAATAGCACATGTAAAGTAGTAAGTCTATAATTGGTATCCAATGAATAGTAACTATACTCTAAAAATAACTATTTCAATTACTTAAAAAGAATTCTTAAAAGTGTAAAACTGCAAAGCAGACTTTGTTTATTCAGCTCACATATTACTTCTTACCCCTTGCCTCCTTGCAATAACGAGTTCATGATCTGAGCTTGAGAGTTCCTTGGACTGCAAGGAGATCAAACTAGTCAATTCTAAAGGGAAGTCAGTCCTGAGTATTCATTGGAAAGACTGATGCTGAAGCTGAAACTCCAATGCTTTGGCCACCTGACGCGAAGACCTGACTTGTTAGAAAAGACCCTGATGCTGGGAAAGAGTGAAGGCAGGAGGAGAAGGGGACCACAGAGGACAAGAGGGTTGGATGGCATCACTGACTTGATGGACATGAGTTTGAGCAAGCTCCGTGACATAGTGAAGGATAGAGAGGCCTGGTGTGCTGCAGTCCATGGGGTCACAGAGTCCGATACACTGAGTGACTCAACAACAGCAGCTTGTCTCCTTTCCTGCTTATATCCCTTTCCTCCTTCCTTTTCAATTTATTTCCCTTTGAGAGAACCAGAGATTGTGCAAAACTTCGAGTGTTCACTCATTTGGTTGCTTGGAAGTAGCTAGAGAGTTAGTGTAGAGCTCTGTTTGAATGTACCTTCTTGCCAGAATAATTTTCTCACCTGTTTCAGATCCACTGCTTCTGGGTCCAATATTTTCAATATAATCCTCTGTATTTGGTTGGGGTACTCAAGGAGTCTGAGGCAGTGATGTACATACCAGTGGTAACCTGGGGAGTGCTGTGGGAACAATACCTGTGGGTGCATGAGCAGCAGGATGGGGCAGAGGGAGACTCTGACCTGTGACACAGGTGCCACTGGGGCCTCTATCCATCTTCCACCCGAGAAGCTCTAGTGCTGGGATGGCCCTTCAGAGTGGTCCCAAGTAGAGGCAAGGCATGCGTGCCTGCATGCTAAGTCATTCAGTCATCCCCTACTCCATGACTCCATGGACTGTAGCTCTCTGGGCTTTTCTGTCCATAGGATTTCCCAGGCAAGAATACTGGAATGGGTTGCCATTTCCTTCTCCAGGGGATCTTCCTGACCCTGGGATCGAACCCAGGTCTCCTTCATTGCAGGCAGATTCTTTACCACTGAGCAATCTGGCAGTGGAGCCTTTGTGCCCTGCCATCTAGGATGAATCCAGGCTGCAGACTGCATTCATAAGAGTATGTAACCTGGGGCAATGCAGGGCCCTTTAAAGTCAGCAGCCAGCGTTCTTAGCAACTGAAAGAATGGGTTCCTGGGTCTGAAAGGGTATATCTGACCTGGGTCTCACAGCATCCACCACTCTTCGAGTCAGGAGTGTGTCTTTCAATCCATCACTGTATTAACTGGGCTTCCCTGGTGGCTCAGGGGTAAAGAATCCACCCGCCAATGCAGGAGATGCAGATTCAATCCCTGTGCCAGAAGATCCCCTGGAGAAGGAAGTGGCAACCCACTCCATATTCTTGCCTGGAGAATCCCATGGACAGTGGAGACTGAGGTGGAGTGGAGTTCATGGGGTTGCAAAAAGGTAGAATATGACTTAGAGACTAAACAACAAGTAAATATTGACCAAAGGGCTACTTGTGCAATAGAGAAGCCAATTGGAAAACATGCAAATAGCATATTTTTAAAACATTTCCCTTTGCTCCTTTAATCTGAGTATCCACTGGCTCCTATGGCTTGGAAAAGATTCTTAGTCATAGTCTACTACATGGAAAATATTCCTTTTGGCAAAAAGTGATTGTAAGATTTACCAATTATAGTCTCACTTCCACTGTCCAAACGAGGTGCTAAAATCCATGTATTGGGGCCATCACTTCCATTTTAGGATGGTGCATTTTAAATCTCTAAACAGACAGACCCCAGGATATGTATCAGTAATCTCTGTAATCCAAGAGGGCACTGAGACAAGAGACCTGTGTTGTCAGCACAGGTTGGGAAAGGATTTGATGTACTAAAACGGATGAGGCATGAAATTCAGAGTCTTTAAAAACTGGATGTAATGGATTAATAAAAAACAGAGAACTAAATAGAGGAGAATTTAAAAATTTACCCTACTTTATTTTTTATCTCATTCAATAAATGATGACAACATGCTTCGTCATTTCTAATCAAGTTGGAAATAGATAGTTTTTTGAGGACATTTGAATGATTCATTACAGGCTTTATTTGGATCCCAAAGCTGAGGCATTTATCCCTAAATGTTGTGGGATTTCCATACCCAGGATTTTGTTGAAGATTCAATTATTTTTCCACTTATTGGGTCTCTATGACACTAAAAGTCATTGGGTACTTCTATTTATGTTTTCCAAGACTTTTTTTTTTTCTACCACTGTGCTTATCTAAACAACTGGTCATATAACTAAGTTTAGAGTAGGAAGAAACATTAAGTTGACATCATGCTTTCCAAAACCGTGTCAATAAGAAAATTATACTTTTAAGCTAACCATATTGATTTATGTACTATGGTAGATATTTGTGGCTTGGATGCCCAGAATTTTGTTTTATTTTTTTCTCCTGGAAACTGCTGGCCTTCTAATCTCATCCATATGTTTGTATAAGAAATACAAAGTTTTTACACAACCATGCCCTGCCTGTGCTGTAGTTGACTGTTTTCAGTATAGGCATCTGAGCAAGCAAGGTAGGGTCAAAATGTTTTCTCATTCCAGAATCAGAAAGACTGGGTTGAGGGCAGAGAAGTCAGACTTTCATTGGCTGTGGGACCCTCCAGGTATAAACCTTGGGGGCCATAGATGGCTTGGTTCCTGTACTATAAGGCAGAGGTCCCCAAGCCCCCAGCCATGGTCTAAAGTCTGTTGGAAATCAAGCCACAGAGCAAGAGGTGAGCAGCAGGTGAGTGAGCAAAGCTCCATCTGCATTTCCAGCTGCTCTGCACCCCTTGTATCACCACCTGAGCTCCGCTTGCTGTCAGATGGGCAGTGACGTTAGATTCCCATAGGAGCATGAGCCTCACTGTGAACTGCACATGTGGGGGGTCTAGGTTGTGTGCTCCTTATAAGAATCATCCTGAAACCACATCCCACCCACTCCTGCCCCACTCCACCCCACCCCACCTGGCCCTATGGAAAAGTCGTCTTCCGCAAAACCGGGCTCTGGTGCCAAACAGGCTAGGGACTGTCCACTGCTATAGAGCGTGCCATTGTGCACAGAGAAGGACAGGAGAGAGAAAACAATAGTTGGGGATGGAGAAAAAGAGTGGGCAATGCATAAACACCTATTCTGATTTTTTCTAAAGCTTAAATCAATCCCCACCTTTTGCAAAGTTTGACCAATCAGCCTGTATTTGATTACTTCAAGGAGCTCAGTATTCTTCCCATGAATACATTTTGCTGCCAGTTCAAATTGTATTCCTATCATCTGTGATTAAATAACAGCTACATCTAAATAAATATACATACAATATAAACTGAACTTTCTTTTCACCTGAGACCATTGGTGTGTTAGTTTCTTAGAGCTGCAATAAAAATAACCGTACACGTAGGACTTAAAACCAAAAATTATTCTCTCACAATTCTAGGGGTTAGAAGTCCAAAATAAAGCCATGAAAGGGAGAATCCTTCCTTGTCTCTTCCTGTTTCCAGCAGCTGAAGGCTTTCCTTACTTTGTGGTGGTTTACATGTTTCTGCCTGTGTTACTGGTATCTCTCTTTCTGAGTTCCTGTGACTCACCTGTCTCTCTCTTAGAAGGACACCAGTCACTGAATTTAGGGCCCCCTTAAATCCAGGATCGTATCTTGTGATCCTTACCTACATTTGTAAAGACTCTTTTTGCCAGGTAAGATCACATTTACAGGTCACTTCCTGGTGAAATTATAGTTTAAGAAATCACTATTCAACTCAATACAATTGGTTCTCAAAGCAAGGGTAATTTTTCCCTCCAGGGTCATTCTGTCTGGAAACAGTTTTGATCCGCTCTACTTATGTGTGTGGTGGTAAGGAAAATGGGAGACATTCCTGGCCATAGTTAGGAATGCTGCTCAACATCCTAAAATGCACAGGACAGTCCCCTACAATAAAGAATTATCTAGTTCCTAACGTCACAAGAGAGCTTGCCAGGTAGCTTAGTGGTAAAGAATCTGCTTGCCAATGCAGGAGACATGAGTTTGATCCTTGAGTAGGGAAGATACCCTGGAGAGGGAAATGGCAACCACTCCAGTATTCTTGCCTGGGAAATCCCATGGACAGAGGAGCCTGGCAGATTCCAGTTCATGTGGTCACAAAAGAGTCAGCCATAACCTAGTAACTAAACAACAATGGCATCATGAGTGGTTGAGAAATCCAGCTTTACACCTAGGACCGTTGTGGTGACAAACCAACCTGACTAGTATTGACTAAAATAAGTACTAACTAAATACTGAGACTGACCTTACAGAACTGGCTGGCTGTCACTGAGGGGAGTCATTACGACATAATGTAATAAAAAAAATTGCACTAATATAAGTGCTATGAAGCAGAATAGTCACCTAATTATTTTATGTATAGTTCTCAAAGATCTTTTATATACTATTACCACAAGCTTAGAGTGAAAAAGTGAAAGTCACTTGGTTGTATCTGACTCTTTGTGAACCCACGGACTATACAGTTCATGGAATTTTCCTCCAGGCCAGAATACTGGAGTGGGTAGCCTTCCCTTCTCCAGGGGATCTTCCCAACCCAGGATTGAACCCTGATCTCCCACATTGCAGGTAGATTTTTTTACCAACTGAGCCACCAGGAAAGCCCTCTACAAGCTTAAAATGAGTATTCTTCATATTTCAATCTTTCTGAAATCTTAATGTATATAATGTATAGATTTAAAGTTTGCATTCAATGTGGCATTGATTCATTATTAAATTGATTATGCTTCTTAAAATGTATGTTATCTTAGAATCAAAGACATATTATCATTGTTTATATTTTTCTTCTAAAAAGCACTGAAGTGGATAGACAGTACTAAGTTCTTTCTGTGGTACAAATTGGAAGACCTTGTGCAAGATGTATTGGATCCGAATCCCTGGAAGCAACACTTTAACAGGCTTTTCAAGTAATTCGCCTTTAGATGACCCAGGAGTTGTTCACTCTGCAGACTTGGAGTAATAAGAAGTAAATAAGAATAAAACACTAGGTTTGGAGAGAGAGTTTTAGTCTTCCACTAATACTCTCATCTTGGGTAATCTAATTAACCTCTCTGGAAATCACTTTCTTCATTCAAAAGTGGTTCTCAAACTTCTGTATGCATTGAGACCAACTTGACTGATGCAAATATTATCTCCAAAAATCCATGAGTCTATAATGACATAAATTAATAGGTGAATAAATAAATGGGAGAGAAGAAACCTTACAGTAGAATGCCAGCTACTACATATGGAAGGAATGGTAGTTTAGGTAGTTAGAAGAGGAAAAAGGAGTCCAAAATGGCAGTGGCTAAAAGACAAAGAAAGGGAAAAGCCTATGAAAATGGAACAAAAGAAAATCCACGGACTGGAGTGAGAACCTCAGGTGGAACAAACATGTCCTTTTCCTAGCTAGCTCAATTTGCATTGGACAGCTTAGGAGAGAGGAGACAAAACGTATAAAAAGAGGAAGCCAAGCCAAATTGGGGCTTCTCCTTTGGGGTCAGCCAGCCCTCACGCCTCGAGGGTGTACTATCCTTTGTTTGTGGAATAAAACCCTGAGCTGCAACTGAGCTGTAAAGCTGGTCTGCCATTTCAAATCTTTGCTAACCTGAGATTATTAGAGTTATAAAATCATCAATAATTGCTGAAACTAGTGGTAAAGATTTGATGAAGAATGGGATATTTATGTACTTTCAAATTATTTATTAATTACAAAGGAAAAAATAGTAATGCTATAGTAAATAAATCTGGCAGACACCAACTTAGCTGAGTGACCAAAGCTAGTATCACCAAAATCAGGATGAAGTGACGTCATGTGCCTCCTGACATGATGCCTCAAGAAAAACACAATGGTGCTTGGGTGATATTCCTCGCAAAATGTACAACCTGCACTTGACTAAGAAATCATCAGACAAACCCACACTGAAGGACATTCTGCTAAGTAACAAAAAGGGAAAGTCACTCAGTTGTGTCCAACTCTTTGTGACCCCATGGACTGTATAGTCCATGGATTCCTCCAGGCCAGAATACTGGAGTGAGTAGCCTTTCCTTTCTCCAGGGCACCTTCCCAACCCAGGGATCGAACCCAGTTCTTCCACACTGCAGGCAGATTCTTTACCAGCTGAGCCACAAGGGAAGCCCAAAAATACTGGAGTGGGTAGCCTATCCCTTTTTCAGCGGATCTTCCCAACCCAGGGATTGAACTGGGGTCTCCTGCATTGCAGATGGATTCTTTACCAACTGAGCTATCATGGAAGCAAAGAAACTAAAATGTATCCTCCAAAAATATCAAGGTCAAGAAACACAATAAAAACTAAGGAAGTCTTCCAGATTAAAGTGACATGAAAACTAAATACAATGTATGACCCTGGATA